>JAGVVM010004748.1:0-30343 GCA_019149425.1 Psidium friedrichsthalianum | reverse complement strand
TATTGGAGTAGTTGTTGCCGATACACAAGAGAATGCGAAACTAGCGGCGAGAAAGTTTCATGTAGAGTATGAAGAACTGCCGGCTATCTTATCAATAGAGGATGCCATCAAAGCTAAAAGTTTTCATCCCAACACGGAGAAGTTTTTTGGAAAAGGTGACGTGGATCTCTGCTTTCAGTCCGGTGAATGTTACAAAGTCATACAGGGGGAGGTTCAAGTGGGAGGTCAGGAACATTTTTACTTGGAGCCAGAGCACAGTGATATGGACAGTGGATGGTGGAAATGAAGTTCATATGGTTTCCTCCACTCAAGTGAGTGAGGCCTTTGACAAACATTTGTTTCTTCTCTTTATGTGGAAATGTTTTAGAGGTCAGATTGAGTTACCAAGTGTGAATACGAAAAATTGATTGATAATTCAATTGTGGTGGGTTGCCGTGGGAGTGGATTTAGCCAGATCATTATTGTGGTAGTTTAGAATGAAACTAGAAAGAAGTTTTTGGGCGCTGGGTTCTGTTTGTTTGCCGAACTTGTCTATATATCAGGCCATCTTGTGATATGATTAGAGTTTTGGACAGGATTGTTGCTTTCTCCTCACTTGCTAAGATCACATTATGTCCCTATTTTGAGATATTTACATATTTATGTCCTTTGTATGTCCCAAGTAGCCTTTTTTCTTGTAATAAAAGGAAATTGAATTCAAGACCTTGTAAATACTACTGTGAGAGTATTTTTCCTCTGCAGGCCCCTCAGAAACACCAGAAGTATGTTTCTAACGTGCTTGGTCTGCCAATGTC
The DNA here is from genome assembly GCA_019149425.1 of Psidium friedrichsthalianum. NCBI lineage: Eukaryota > Viridiplantae > Streptophyta > Magnoliopsida > Myrtales > Myrtaceae > Psidium > Psidium friedrichsthalianum. The sequence goes on along the minus strand of JAGVVM010004748.1, from coordinate 29,549 downwards.
AAAAGTCGTCTGTAGAACCAAGAGAATTGGTGGTGGATTTGGAGGAAAAGAAACAAGGTCCGCGAACCTTGCTGCTGCAGCTTGTGTCCCATCATATCTCTTGAACAGACCTGTGAAAATTACATTAGATAGAGACATAGACATGATGACAAGTGGGCAGCGCCATAGCTTTCTCGGAAGTATAAGGTGACGTTCTATTACTTAGCTTGTTCTTTGTTTTTCCTTTTTTCCAAAATGTAGTTAGTTTGTTGCACATTATGTAGTGGAAACTGATGAATTCTATTCTTAACAGTGGATGCTTCAAAGATCAGTATTAAATAGTATATAAACTGGTTGGAATGAAAAGGGGAAGAAGAAAGTGTTCCACTGTTAAGAATAGAATTTAGCAGTTTCAACTACATCATGTGGAACACTTTCTTCTTCCCCTTTTATGCTTCAAAGACCAGTATCAAATAGTATATAAACTGGTCGAGATGGAAAGTTGTTCTGACATTTTGAATCTGGATGTTGCTTCTTGTTGCATTATAATGTGCGACAGCATGTTAAGTTTGCTTAGGCAAAATATATTCCTGTGACAGCATGGTGAACGAGTTAAATTACTTGATACAGGTAGGTTTCACAAAGGAGGGAAAGGTGCTGGCACTGGATCTCGAACTTTATAATAATGCTGGGAATTCTCTGGATCTGTCCCTCGCTATCCTTGAGCGTGCCATGTTTCATTCTGATAATGTGTATGAGATACCAAATATAAGGATTAATGGACGGGTTTGCTTCACTAATTTTCCTAGTAACACTGCATTTCGAGGTTTCGGGGGTCCACAGGGTATGCTTATAGCCGAAAACTGGATCCAGAGGATAGCTGTGGAGCTTAAGAGAAGTCCAGAATGGATAAGGGTAATTTTTACCATTGTTCCTCGAGTTATTATTTCCTGGCTATTTTCTCTGTGCTTTCTTTTTAATTGCTCTCGAATTGATTTTTCGTACAGGAGATGAATTTTCAAGGTGAAGGGTCGTTATTGCACTATGGACAACAACTTCAGCACTGTACGCTGGACCAGCTTTGGAATGCACTGAAAGAGTCTTGCAACTTTTTGAATGCTCGCAAAGAGGCTGATCAATTCAATCTTCAAAATCGATGGAAGAAGCGTGGAGTTGCCATGGTTCCAACAAAATTTGGCATATCCTTCACAACAAAACTTATGAATCAGGTATTGAAATACTGGATATCTAAATGTTTTCTCCATGCAATTGTTAGTGGTCTCATGAATATTTTGCACTTTTTTCTTCTTCTTGTAATATTGACTAGCCTTGGCTAAATGCATTGTGTTTATTGGAATTTTTTGGTTTCTTTAGGCAGGTGCTCTTGTTCATGTTTATACAGATGGGACTGTTTTAGTTACACATGGAGGTGTGGAGATGGGTCAAGGTTTGCATACAAAGGTTGCCCAAGTTGCCGCTTCTTCCTTCAACATCCCTCTCACTTCCGTGTTCATATCAGATACCAGTACTGACAAGGTAGCAATGTAATTTAGGAAATAGGGAAAAGCATATTATTATTATGATGCTAAGGGAGCCAAATCTTAAATATTAACAGGACCTTGAGTCAATCCTAGTCTTAGCGACCCTAAAGCATTCTCTCTCTCTCTCTCTCTCTCTCTCTCTCTCTCTCTCTCTCTCTCTCTCTCTCACACACACACACACACACACACAGAGGAAGAGGGTTGAGGTGTGTAGCGAAGTTGATCTTGTCGTTGCACATGTTGCTCAAATTATTGGTCCGGTACTGGATGAAGCCTTTTTGCCTTGGCAAAATCATGGTCTCATATTCACCCTTTGAGGCTCCAACAATTGTTCCAAACTTAAAATAAAGATATCTTTATTAATCAAAGGTCCTACTGATCACTGTGTCTGTATTGTAAATATGCAGAAACAACAAATAATCCAGCTAAATTAACAGAAATTAGACCCAAGACAAATCCAGCTAAAAAACTTTTCATGGCCAATTTTCAGAAATTAATTTCAAGAACTACGCTATTAGTCCTTTCAGAGTAAGGATATGTCAATTCATTGATGCTTGCTTTCTAGCAGAATCTTTGGACTTAAATTGTGCAGTTCATTACATGACAATACTTTCTCTTGCAGATGTGAATAGAGGTCTATGCCACTGTTATTATATAACTTTGTCAACAATAATTCTTCCATCTGTAAGTCCTGCAATGCCTTATTGTAATCTTGTATAAATCCTTGTGATATAGGTTCCCAATGCATCGCCAACAGCTGCGTCTGCAAGCTCTGATATGTATGGAGCTGCAGTTTTGGACGCTTGTGAGCAGATAAAGGCCCGCATGGAGCCAATTGCTTCACGGAAGAATTTCAGTTCTTTTGCTGAGGTATATCCATTGTGCTGAGATTATCATGTAAATCATACTACATGTACAAGTTCTGAACTTAATATGTACAGTTCCTCTTTTTAAGTTTCTTAACCGCTGTACTTAATCTGCTTGTCCACTCAATATTCTGGTGTGAAACACAAGTTAAATAGCCTTGAAGCTGCTACAAGCTGTAAAGCAGACGAGATGCTCTGATCATGGCTCCTAAGTAATAGTCTTTAAGGAATCGTGTCTTGTATTATTTACAATATAGGAAGCCAAATGCTCCTGCCCTTCAGATTTCATGCATTGGGCTTTTCATCCCAGCATCCAGTACTGCTAGTGAATGTGAGTCCAGCATAGCCTCTTGGGATACTTCACTTGCCACAGAAATTTACGTGTGGACTTAGGACTGCATAAAGTAGAGTTCAAGTTATGGTGGGCTTTTCTCTCAAATTTTATAGAGCTTAGGTATCACTAAGGCTTTTCCATAAGCTTTTCACGTCTAATAGTTCAGATGACGTTCCTTATCAATCTTGAGGAACTTACATGTGTTATCACACTTTTCTCTTTCTTTTCCCAGCTAGCTAGTGCATGCTATGCAGAGAGGATAGATCTTTCTGCTCATGGATTTCACATCGTACCTGAGATAGGATTTGATTGGAAGACTGGAAAGGAAATCCTTTTCGTTACTTCACTTATGGTGGTGCATATGCTGAGGTAGAAATTGACACTTTGACTGGAGATTTTCACACGATGGCTGCAAATGTCTTCTTAGATCTCGGGTATTCTATCAACCCGGCTATTGATGTTGGACAGGTACCTTACATTTGGAGCTTTTACTTGCCATCATTATTTTGTAGTGCTTAAGCCTGGGGTCTGATAAAACGTTCAAACCTTCCTACAACTTATGATAAATATCCTGTAGGTAAGTCCGGGGCAGAGTTAAATCCAACTTTTTAGCATGAACTTGGTATTTGTTACCATTTCCCGCAGTCAAAGATGAATTTCTAGAATTCCACAAGGACCTTCTACATGCAAACTTTTTGCTACTCCGATGTTTGATTTTAATATGGTAAAGAGGAAGGAGTGGGAGTTGGGAGAGAGAAGCTTCACAGCGTATTTAGGAGCGTTTGGATTGATGAAGGAAACTATACTCCTTAAGCCATACACGTGGATTACTGCAGCATCAATCTCGATTCTCTTCTTCGTCATCTAAACTTACTCTAGCTCGTATTCCTTAAACCCTGAGCATGTTGTCCTTGATTTTGTCATGTAAACTTTTTGGCAGATTGAAGGAGCATTTGTACAAGGTCTGGGTTGGGTAGCACTAGAAGAACTAAAGTGGGGCGATGCCGCTCATAAGTGGATCCCACCTGGATGCTTATACCATGCGGGCCTGGAAGCTATAAGATTCCTTCTGTAAATGATGTACCTCTGAAATTCAGCGTCTCGCTTCTGAAGGTAAGCTTTTTTCTCATTTCACTTAAGCCCCGACATACCCAAAAGGAAGAAAAACTGATGTAGTGGAAATTATACTGCAGTTCAAATATAAGGAAGCAGAAGACAATGGACTTTTAGTCATTAAAGTCATGATATGCATTTGTACGGATAGCCTTAGTATGCATACATGTTTCCTATCCCTTCCGGAGGAATACCTTTGATACCAACACGAGTTATACTTCAATCTGCTTTAGGATACCAACTCGGCACTTCTACGACTGCTTTCTATTAGAGATGTTATCGCATGCCGTAATGTGATCACATATCGGTTGAATTGGGAACTTAAAATCGAAATTTAAAAAGCTAATATGAGTTCTGTGTTCTAAACAGGGTCATCCCAACGTAAAGGCCATCCATTCATCCAAAGCCGTCGGTGAGCCTCCATTTTTCCTAGCTTCGTCCGTCTTCTTCGCCATCAAAGACGCCATCATTGCTGCGAGAGCTGATGCCGGGTTCACGGACTGGTTTTCTCTCGATAACCCAGCAACGCCTGAACGTATCCGAATGGCATGCTTGGACGAATTGACAGCACCATTCGTTGGCTCTGATTTCCGTCCCAAGCTTAGCGTCTGATCATGCTGGCAGGCCTTTTTTGTGGCTCGCCGTGCACATGGACACAAAAGCACATTTGTAAGTCCTCTGTACCTTAAGTTGAAACTATCTGTTGACCGAGCCCAAAAATGTAGATCTGTGCGAAGGATGGCCTCTGATCTGAATAAGAATAACACGCAACAATCAACCAAAATTAAAATTTCTCCGTTCTGCCATATTACTTAAAATATTTAGTTTTACATTTCTGTCATATGTTTGAACTATCTTTATTAATTCTACATTTCTATCGCATATCAAATTTATCCATGGATAGACATCCATGACGCTCGGCCATCACGAAAGGCTTCCTATAAACATAATCACGACCTCTTTTCGCAGCCAGGGCGAAGAGTCTTCCGAGCTGTTATGATAATATAACATATCTTGTGTATGCGATTGCACAATCTAAAACCATATGCTCTAGAACTACAATTTGAAAGTCCAGTTTACAGGTTTCTGTGCTATCTTTCGAGTTTTTTATTATGTTTCACCGACACGGCTCTCTTTGCATCGTTTCAAAAGTGTTCTGAATAATTATTAACCCCCGGATCGACACTGTTGCTTCATAAGTCAACATGAAATGGTCATAAACCCTACCAATGGCGATGACAGATCAACTTGAATATGGTCGTGACGAATAGGTGCCGCAATGCACCGGCCGCCGGCAAGTCGATCGAGAGGAGAGAGAGAAAGAGAGCTGTCACTTTTCATTTTCATCTAAATGGTTTTCGAATCTATCGATTGAATCAATCTTTACAGATACACGCAGACTGTCTTTAGGGAAAATTTCAATCGTGGGATAACAGGCATAGCTCCAAAGGTTACCCTGAGTGGGATACGTTATGATGCGAGTTCGGTTGTCACGTCTAAACTAAATATTTAACCAATCAATTGACCCTATTTTTTTCCATCCATGGAGCTCAACATGTCTTCCTATACTGGAGATAGCTTTTTCGCATTACGCTCTTGGGCATTCAAATTAACTATTTCAAGATTCAATGGACCTGGGTTTACATCCAGAGGCCAGTGGAATTCCATGACCGAGAGTACTTGGTAAGAAATGGGAGCGAACAATTTTATTGTCAAACACGGATGGTACTTGCAAGCTCCAGGACCACTGAAAGACTCATTGCTTGAACCCAATCACTATATAATCTCATGTGTCCCCCAGAGTCCATTCAACAATTCACTAACGGCCACAAGCCCTTTGGCAAGGGCTGGTGCAACCGAAATGGCCACTCTTTGGCCTCTTCCCCTCTTCTTTGCCTTGGCAAATCGCTTCAGAGCCACCGGGGCGGCTGAGGATTACAAGCCTAACAAGTATTCATCCCCACCTCCGCCATCTTACACACTCATGAGTCTCCACCAGCGTCGACCCCGTCGCCGCCTCCTCCTCCGTATCATTACAAGCCCCGGCCACCTCCCAGCAAGAAACCTAAGTCGCCACCTCCTTTATTCCTACTCGTTGCCTCCTCCACCATTGGCATATAAGTCCTCGCCCCCACCATCGCCATCGCCTTGTCCTCCGTATGCTTACAAATCTCCCCACCACCGTCCCCATCCCTATCACCACCTCAGCCATATATTTACAAAATTCACAGGGTTTTTTTCTTTATGTAATTTGGACGCCGATATTTTCTATGGAATTTTCACCATATTATTATCCCGGCAGAAGGGGTTTGAAAACACTAACGAATAAGAAGAAAATTCACGTGGTTTCTTCTTCTCTTCCTCGCTCCCTTTTAAAGCATCCTGTTAGTGAAAGTACTTGCGTCAAATAATCGAACACATAGTGTGAATCCTTGCATAGAGCGTATTTCATTATGGCTAGGTAGTATACACCAGCGTTACACAAGAGTAGCTTTTGGAAAAACTGTCCAAAAAGTCCTAAACATATTTTATTTTGCCATTCCGTCGTAAACATTTTAATTTTGTCGATTGAGTCCTAAATCATTTCACATTTCGCTAGTTAAGTTCATCCCGCTAGTTTTGACCAAAAATCATTAGCGTCGACGCCAGCCGTTCTAATAACACAATCAATGCTAGCGTGAATAATTTTAATAATTTTTTTATTTTTTTTTCCTTTTTCCATTGTTTTTTTTCTTTTCTTTTTCTTTTCCCTTCGCAGGTCATCACCGAGCCTCTCGATGGGCAGCGGAGGTCGCCGGCCTCAAACCCTCGCTCTCCAGGGACTGGCAAGGGCGTCATATCCTTCCTCTCTTGATCAGATAAACGTGAAGTTTGTAGTCTATATTATATGCTAATGTAAACTATAAGGACTCAACAACTACTAGAAAAAAAAAAACTCTAAATTGTGGAAGCTTTATATTCAATCAATATCACTATTGTAACATCAAAGAATAACAAAAAAAAAATGAGAGATTTTACTGATTGTTTGTCTGCAACGATCATATTGTTATATTAGGGAAGAGCTTGGTAATATCAGAGCAAAATCTTGTTTGTGCACTTTGTAGTGCACTTGTAATATGATAAATAATATAAATTTAGAGGAAAACCTAACGGGGAAGTCAGGATGGCCGAGTGGTCTAAGGCGCCAGACTCAAGTTCTGGTCCTCGTGAGAGGGCGTGGGTTCAAATCCCACTTCTGACACTTTCCTTCAATTTTACTCTTTTTCTCTCTTTCTTTCTTTCTTTTTTTCTCGTTTGCGTTATCTTCATTCATTTCTTTCTTGCTCTACTTCTAAATAAACCAAGATCCAGTATTCCCTGGTGATGAATTTGGAGAAGAAAGCTTTTCAAATAATATTTCTTTCTTGCTCTACTTCTAAATAAACCAAGATCCAGTATTCCCTGGTGATGAATTTGGAGAAGAAAGCTTTTCAAATAATAGCGATTATAAGGTGATCAAATTAATGCATACTAACTTCTTTTTTTTTTCCTCTTTTTTCATCTTCTCGCCCTCATGGGTCACTTCTTGCTATATAAACGTTCTTACGAACAATGTCACAACTGGATTAGTCACTATTCACACAATATGACTATAATTATGGATCAGACACCCCGTGCGGTTTGTTATATGATTAAGAGAATGTTGATCTTACACGCCACTTGTTATATTTGTCCTGCTTGGCGTCGGAAGTTTATGAAAATGACTGCAGAATTAGTTTGTTCGTCCGCTTTGAGGTGGTGATTTTCTGATCAGGTCGACGGATTAGAATCAACTTTGGCACACATGAATCTCGATTAAAAGCGATAATCGAGGGAAGTAAGTTTACTCTCTTTACACTAGCTTCTTCACATATTAAACGTAGGAAAAAAATATGGAATTAATGATGTCACGCATATTTGTTGATTCTGGATAATAAATAGAGATGGATGAGAATCTCTTGCAATGGATGCGGAGCATAGGCACATCGAGCTTAACAAGTATATGTCTAACTAAACTTTATTCAAGAGTATTGAATGATTACAGTCAGCGTGTTGATACACATTTAACATGAGTTGCACTATGGTAAAGCATTCTAACGATGAGATAATGCTTGAAATATGTGGAAAATAGTAAACGAAGTGTTTTTATTTTTCGTCTGCCATCTCTATATCAAAGGAAGAGTCCTTAGCCTAATAGCCGTTGGGGCGGTGGTGGCGATGGTGGGGGAGGATAACTGTAGTAGTATGAACACCAGGTTGAGAATTTGCTGGAGGTGGTGGTGATAGGTAAACATAAGGAGGTGGGGGTGATGGAGACGGAGGAGGTGGAGGTGGTGACTTGTATATGTAAGGAGGTGGTGGGGATGTTGACGGCGGAGGAGGGGAACTATAGTGGTAGGGAGGTGGTGGAGAGGGAGAGGGTGGTGGAGATGGAGGTGGAGGTGGTGAACTAAATGGGTAGGAAATTCCAGGAGTTGGAGAATTCGGTGGTAGCGGAGAGATGTAATAGTAGGGTGGTGGTGGCGGTGATGGAGAAGGTGTGGAGGAGACTTGTAAGCATACGGTGGAAGTGATGATAGGGATGATGAAGGAGGTGATGGCGACAGAGGTGGTGGTGATTTATAAACATATGGAGGAGTGGATGATGGGGTGGTGGAGGAGAGTTTCTTATTATATGGTAATGGTGAGGATGGTGATGGTGGAGGTGGTGCTTTGTAGATATAAGGAGGCAAGGTGACCGCAATGATGGTGGTGGTGGTGATTTATACTCATATAGAGGCGGCGGCAATTGTGATGGAGGCGACGAGAACTTATGGTATGATGGTGGCTTTCTGACATGCTTTGGTGGAGCTGGTGATCTATGCGGCCGGAGGAGAATGTTCTGATGGTGGGGGGAACTTATAGAAGTACGGTGCATGAATTGTTGCTTATAAGGAGGAGGTGGAGACTTGATCTTCGGGGTAGGTAATCACATACTTTGGAGGTGCCGTGGCTGTGGCGAGCCGATCTGTTATGTGAAATGGCGTCGAATTAGGCCGCGTTGGGCAGTGTGGTGACTTGTAACTTTGGCGGTGAGAGTGGAGTGCGACGGTGGCTGTGGTGATGAAGGCGATGAGTGGTCTGATGTCTTTGAGTTTAGTGTGCAGGAATGCGGTGACTAGAGCATGCCACCATCAAGACGAGCGCAGAGTTACTCGCTCTCTCCCTCGCTTTAGAGGAGAAAAGAGAGAGATCATCATAAATCGCCTGCCTCCGCCACCTTTCCTGATAGTACGGGGAGGATCTTATCAACTTCGTGCGCCGAATCCAGCGTATTTTTAAATAAATCTCCGCCCCCGCCACCGCCACCGCCAAAGTATGTGATTCACCCTCCTCATCGTCACAAGTCTCCACCTCCTCCTTATAAGCAACTAATTCATGCACCGTACTTCTATAAGTTCCCCCCACCATCAGAACATTCTCCTCCGCCGCATAGATCACCAGCTCCACCAAAGCATGTCAGAAAGCCACCACATCACCATAAGTTCTCGTCGCCTCCATCACAATTGCCGCCGCCTCTATATGAGTATAAATCACCACCACCACCATCATTGCGGTCACCTTGCCTCCTTATATCTACAAAGCACCACCTCCACCATCACCATCCTCACCATTACCATATAATAAGAACTCTCCTCCACCACCTCCATCATCCACTCCTCCATATGTTTATAAATCACCACCACCTCTGTCGCCATCACCTCCTTCATCATCCCTATCATCACTTCCACCGTATGCTTACAAGTCTCCTCCACAACCTTCTCCATCACCGCCACCACCACCCTACTATTACATCTCTCCGCTACCACCGAATTCTCCAACTCCTGGAATTTCCTACCATTTTAGTTCACCACCTCCACCTCCATCTCCACCACCCTCTCCCTCTCCACCACCTCCCTACCACTATAGTTCCCCTCCTCCGCCGTCAACATCCCCACCACCTCCTTACATATACAAGTCACCACCTCCACCTCCTCCGTCTCCATCACCCCCACCTCCTTATGTTTACCTATCACCACCACCTCCAGCAAATTCTCAACCTGGTGGTTCATACTACTACAGTTATCCTCCCCCACCATCGCCACCACCGCCTCCCAACGGCTATTAGGCTAAGGACTCTTCCTTTGATATAGAGATGGCAGACGAAAAATAAACACTTCGTTTACTTATTTTCCACATATTTCAAGCATTATCTCATCGTTAGAATGCTTTACCATAGTGCAACTCATGTTAAATGTGTATCAACACGCTGACTGTAATCATTCAATACTCTTGAATAAAGTTTAGTTAGACATATACTTGTTAAGCTCGATGTGCCTATGCTCCGCATCCATTGCAAGAGATTCTCATCCATCTCTATTTTATTATCCAGAATCAACAAATTATGCGTGACATCATTAATTCCATATTTTTTTCCTACGTTTAATATGTGAAGAAGCTAGTGTAAAGAGAGTAAACTTACTTCCCTCGATTATCGCTTTTTAATCGAGATTCATGTGCCAAAGTTGATTCTAATCCGTCGACCTGATCAGAAAATCACCACCTCAAAGCGGACGAACAAACTAATTCTGCAGTCATTTTCATAAACTTCCCGACGCCAAGCAGGACAAATATAACAAGTGGCGTGTAAGATCAACATTCTCTTAATCATATAACAAACCGCACGGGGTGTCTGATCCATAATTATAGTCATATTGTGTGAATAGTGACTAATCCAGTTGTGACATTGTTCGTAAGAACGTTTATATAGCAAGAAGTGACCCATGAGGGCGAGAAGATGAAAAGAGGAAAAAAAAAAGAAGTCTAGTATGCATTAATTTGATCACCTTATAATCGCTATTATTTGAAAAGCTTTCTTCTCCAAATTCATCACCAGGGAATACTGGATCTTGGTTTATTTAGAAGTAGAGCAAGAAAGAAATATTATTTGAAAAGCTTTCTTCTCCAAATTCATCACCAGGGAATACTGGATCTTGGTTTATTTAGAAGTAGAGCAAGAAAGAAATGAAATGAAGATAACGCAAACGAGAAAAAAAGAAAGAAAGAAAGAGAGAAAAAGAGTAAAATTGAAGGAAAGTTGTCAGAAGTGGGATTTGAACCCACGCCCTCTCACGAGGACCAGAACTTGAGTCTGGCGCCTTAGACCACTCGGCCATCCTGACTTCCCCGTTAGGTTTTCCTCTAAATTTATATTATTTATCATATTACAAGTGCACTACAAAGTGCACAAACAAGATTTTGCTCTGATATTACCAAGCTCTTCCCTAATATAACAATATGATCGTTGCAGACAAACAATCAGTAAAATCTCTCATTTTTTTTTTGTTATTTCTTTTGATGTTACAATAGTGATATTGATTGAATATAAAGCTTCCACAATTTAGAGTTTTTTTTTTTCTAGTAGTTGTTGAGTCCTTATAGTTTACATTAGCATATAATATAGACTACAAACTTCACGTTTATCTGATCAAGAGAGGAAGGATATGACGCCCTTGCCAGTCCCTGGAGAGCGAGGGTTTGAGGCCGGCGACCTCCGCTGCCCATCGAGAGGCTCGGTGATGACCTGCGAAGGGAAAAGAAAAAGAAAAGAAAAATAAACAATGGAAAAAGGAAAAAAAATAAAAAAATTATTAAAAATTATTCACGCTAGCATTGATTGTGTTATTAGAACGGCTGGCGTCGACGCTAATGATTTTTGGTCAAAACTAGCGGGATGAACTTAACTAGCGAAATGTGAAATGATTTAGGACTCAATCGACAAAATTAAAATGTTTACGACGGAATTGGCAAAAATAAAATATGTTTAGGACTTTTTGGACAGTTTTTCCAAAAGCTACTCTTGTGTAACGCTGGTGTATACTACCTAGCCATAATGAAATACGCTCTATGCAAGGATTCACACTATGTGTTCGATTATTTGACGCAAGTACTTTCACTAACAGGATGCTTTAAAAGGGAGCGAGGAAGAGAAGAAGAAAACCACGTGAATTTTCTTCTTATTCGTTAGTGTTTTCAAACCCCTTCTGCCGGGATAATAATATGGTGAAAATTCCATAGAAAATATCGGCGTCCAAATTACATAAAGAAAACCCTGTGAATTTTGTAAATATATGGCTGAGGTGGTGATAGGGATGGGGACGGTGGTGGCGGAGATTTGTAAGCATACGGAGGACAAGGCGATGGCGATGGTGGGGGCGAGGACTTATATGCCAATGGTGGAGGAGGCAACGAGTAGGAATAAGGAGGTGGCGACTTAGGTTTCTTGCTGGGAGGTGGCCGGGGCTTGTAATGATACGGAGGAGGAGGCGGCGACGGGGTCGACGCTGGTGGAGACTCATGAGTGTGTAAGATGGCGGAGGTGGGGATGAATACTTGTTAGGCTTGTAATCCTCAGCCGCCCCGGTGGCTCTGAAGCGATTTGCCAAGGCAAAGAAGAGGGGAAGAGGCCAAAGAGTGGCCATTTCGGTTGCACCAGCCCTTGCCAAAGGGCTTGTGGCCGTTAGTGAATTGTTGAATGGACTCTGGGGGACACATGAGATTATATAGTGATTGGGTTCAAGCAATGAGTCTTTCAGTGGTCCTGGAGCTTGCAAGTACCATCCGTGTTTGACAATAAAATTGTTCGCTCCCATTTCTTACCAAGTACTCTCGGTCATGGAATTCCACTGGCCTCTGGATGTAAACCCAGGTCCATTGAATCTTGAAATAGTTAATTTGAATGCCCAAGAGCGTAATGCGAAAAAGCTATCTCCAGTATAGGAAGACATGTTGAGCTCCATGGATGGAAAAAAATAGGGTCAATTGATTGGTTAAATATTTAGTTTAGACGTGACAACCGAACTCGCATCATAACGTATCCCACTCAGGGTAACCTTTGGAGCTATGCCTGTTATCCCACGATTGAAATTTTCCCTAAAGACAGTCTGCGTGTATCTGTAAAGATTGATTCAATCGATAGATTCGAAAACCATTTAGATGAAAATGAAAAGTGACAGCTCTCTTTCTCTCTCTCCTCTCTCGATCGACTTGGCCGGCGGCCGGTGCATTGCGGCACCTATTCGTCACGACCATATTCAAGTTGATCTGTTCATCGCCATTGGTAGGGTTTATGACCATTTCATGTTGACTTATGAAGCAACAGTGTCGATCCGGGGGTTAATAATTATTCAGAACACTTTTGAAACGATGCAAAGAGAGCCGTGTCGGTGAAACATAATAAAAAACTCGAAAGATAGCACAGAAACCTGTAAACTGGACTTTCAAATTGTAGTTCTAGAGCATATGGTTTTAGATTGTGCAATCGCATACCACAAGATATGTTATATTATCATAACAGCTCGGAAGACTCTTCGCCCTTGGCTGCGAAAAGAGGTCGTGATTATGTTTATAGGAAGCCTTTCGTGATGGCCGAGCGTCATGGATGTCTATCCATGGATAAATTTGATATGCGATAGAAATGTAGAATTAATAAAGATAGTTCAAACATATGACAGAAATGTAAAACTAAATATTTTAAGTTAATATGGCAGAACGGAGAAATTTTAATTTTGGTTGATTGTTGCGTGTTATTCTTATTCAGATCAGAGGCCATCCTTCGCACAGATCTACATTTTTGGGCTCGGTCAACAGATAGTTTCAACTTAAGGTACAGAGGACTTACAAATGTGCTTTTGTGTCCATGTGCACGGCGAGCCACAAAAAGGCCTGCCAGCATGATCAGACGCTAAGCTTGGGACGGAAATCAGAGCCAACGAATGGTGCTGTCAATTCGTCCAAGCATGCCATTCGGATACGTTCAGGCGTTGCTGGGTTATCGAGAGAAAACCAGTCCGTGAACCCGGCATCAGCTCTCGCAGCAATGATGGCGTCTTTGATGGCGAAGAAGACGGACGAAGCTAGGAAAAATGGAGGCTCACCGACGGCTTTGGATGAATGGATGGCCTTTACGTTGGGATGACCCTGTTTAGAACACAGAACTCATATTAGCTTTTTAAATTTCGATTTTAAGTTCCCAATTCAACCGATATGTGATCACATTACGGCATGCGATAACATCTCTAATAGAAAGCAGTCGTAGAAGTGCCGAGTTGGTATCCTAAAGCAGATTGAAGTATAACTCGTGTTGGTATCAAAGGTATTCCTCCGGAAGGGATAGGAAACATGTATGCATACTAAGGCTATCCGTACAAATGCATATCATGACTTTAATGACTAAAAGTCCATTGTCTTCTGCTTCCTTATATTTGAACTGCAGTATAATTTCCACTACATCAGTTTTTCTTCCTTTTGGGTATGTCGGGGCTTAAGTGAAATGAGAAAAAAGCTTACCTTCAGAAGCGAGACGCTGAATTTCAGAGGTACATCATTTACAGAAGGAATCTTATAGCTTCCAGGCCCGCATGTGTATAAGCATCCAGGTGGGATCCACTTATGAGCGGCATCGCCCCACTTTAGTTCTTCTAGTGCTACCCAACCCAGACCTTGTACAAATGCTCCTTCAATCTGCCAAAAAGTTTACATGACAAAATCAAGGACAACATGCTCAGGGTTTAAGGAATACGAGCTAGAGTAAGTTTAGATGACGAAGAAGAGAATCGAGATTGATGCTGCAGTAATCCACGTGTATGGCTTAAGGAGTATAGTTTCCTTCATCAATCCAAACGCTCCTAAATACGCTGTGAAAGCTTCTCTCTCCCAACTCCCACTCCCTTCCTCTTTACCATATTAAAATCAAACATCGGAGTAGCAAAAAGTTTGCATGTAGAAGGTCCTTGTGGAATTCTAGAATTCATCTTTGACTGCGGGAAATGGTAACAAATACCAAGTTCATGCTAAAAAGTTGGATTTAACTCTGCCCCGGACTTACCTACAGGATATTTATCATAAGTTGTAGGAAGGTTTTGAACGTTTTATCAGACCCCAGGCTTAAGCACTACAAAATAATGATGGCAAGTAAAAGCTCCAAATGTAAGGTACCTGTCCAACATCAATAGCCGGGTTGATAGAATACCCGAGATCTAAGAAGACATTTGCAGCCATCGTGTGAAAATCTCCAGTCAAAGTGTCAATTTCTACCTCAGCATATGCACCACCATAAGTGAAGTAACGAAAAGGATTTCCCTTTCCAGTCTTCCAATCAAATCCTATCTCAGGTACGATGTGAAATCCATGAGCAGAAAGATCTATCCTCTCTGCATAGCATGCACTAGCTAGCTGGGAAAAGAAAGAGAAAAGTGTGATAACACATGTAAGTTCCTCAAGATTGATAAGGAACGTCATCTGAACTATTAGACGTGAAAAGCTTATGGAAAAGCCTTAGTGATACCTAAGCTCTATAAAATTTGAGAGAAAAGCCCACCATAACTTGAACTCTACTTTATGCAGTCCTAAGTCCACACGTAAATTTCTGTGGCAAGTGAAGTATCCCAAGAGGCTATGCTGGACTCACATTCACTAGCAGTACTGGATGCTGGGATGAAAAGCCCAATGCATGAAATCTGAAGGGCAGGAGCATTTGGCTTCCTATATTGTAAATAATACAAGACACGATTCCTTAAAGACTATTACTTAGGAGCCATGATCAGAGCATCTCGTCTGCTTTACAGCTTGTAGCAGCTTCAAGGCTATTTAACTTGTGTTTCACACCAGAATATTGAGTGGACAAGCAGATTAAGTACAGCGGTTAAGAAACTTAAAAAGAGGAACTGTACATATTAAGTTCAGAACTTGTACATGTAGTATGATTTTACATGATAATCTCAGCACAATGGATATACCTCAGCAAAAGAACTGAAATTCTTCCGTGAAGCAATTGGCTCCATGCGGGCCTTTATCTGCTCACAAGCGTCCAAAACTGCAGCTCCATACATATCAGAGCTTGCAGACGCAGCTGTTGGCGATGCATTGGGAACCTATATCACAAGGATTTATACAAGATTACAATAAGGCATTGCAGGACTTACAGATGGAAGAATTATTGTTGACAAAGTTATATAATAACAGTGGCATAGACCTCTATTCACATCTGCAAGAGAAAGTATTGTCATGTAATGAACTGCACAATTTAAGTCCAAAGATTCTGCTAGAAAGCAAGCATCAATGAATTGACATATCCTTACTCTGAAAGGACTAATAGCGTAGTTCTTGAAATTAATTTCTGAAAATTGGCCATGAAAAGTTTTTTAGCTGGATTTGTCTTGGGTCTAATTTCTGTTAATTTAGCTGGATTATTTGTTGTTTCTGCATATTTACAATACAGACACAGTGATCAGTAGGACCTTTGATTAATAAAGATATCTTTATTTTTAAGTTTGGAACAATTGTTGGAGCCTCAAAGGGTGAATATGAGACCATGATTTTGCCAAGGCAAAAAGGCTTCATCCAGTACCGGACCAATAATTTGAGCAACATGTGCAACGACAAGATCAACTTCGCTACACACCTCAACCCTCTTCCTCTGTGTGTGTGTGTGTGTGTGTGTGTGAGAGAGAGAGAGAGAGAGAGAGAGAGAGAGAGAGAGAGAGAGAGAGAGAGAATGCTTTAGGGTCGCTAAGACTAGGATTGACTCAAGGTCCTGTTAATATTTAAGATTTGGCTCCCTTAGCATCATAATAATAATATGCTTTTCCCTATTTCCTAAATTACATTGCTACCTTGTCAGTACTGGTATCTGATATGAACACGGAAGTGAGAGGGATGTTGAAGGAAGAAGCGGCAACTTGGGCAACCTTTGTATGCAAACCTTGACCCATCTCCACACCTCCATGTGTAACTAAAACAGTCCCATCTGTATAAACATGAACAAGAGCACCTGCCTAAAGAAACCAAAAAATTCCAATAAACACAATGCATTTAGCCAAGGCTAGTCAATATTACAAGAAGAAGAAAAAAGTGCAAAATATTCATGAGACCACTAACAATTGCATGGAGAAAACATTTAGATATCCAGTATTTCAATACCTGATTCATAAGTTTTGTTGTGAAGGATATGCCAAATTTTGTTGGAACCATGGCAACTCCACGCTTCTTCCATCGATTTTGAAGATTGAATTGATCAGCCTCTTTGCGAGCATTCAAAAAGTTGCAAGACTCTTTCAGTGCATTCCAAAGCTGGTCCAGCGTACAGTGCTGAAGTTGTTGTCCATAGTGCAATAACGACCCTTCACCTTGAAAATTCATCTCCTGTACGAAAAATCAATTCGAGAGCAATTAAAAAGAAAGCACAGAGAAAATAGCCAGGAAAATAATAACTCGAGGAACAATGGTAAAAATTACCCTTATCCATTCTGGACTTCTCTTAAGCTCCACAGCTATCCTCTGGATCCAGTTTTCGGCTATAAGCATACCCTGTGGACCCCCGAAACCTCGAAATGCAGTGTTACTAGGAAAATTAGTGAAGCAAACCCGTCCATTAATCCTTATATTTGGTATCTCATACACATTATCAGAATGAAACATGGCACGCTCAAGGATAGCGAGGGACAGATCCAGAGAATTCCCAGCATTATTATAAAGTTCGAGATCCAGTGCCAGCACCTTTCCCTCCTTTGTGAAACCTACCTGTATCAAGTAATTTAACTCGTTCACCATGCTGTCACAGGAATATATTTTGCCTAAGCAAACTTAACATGCTGTCGCACATTATAATGCAACAAGAAGCAACATCCAGATTCAAAATGTCAGAACAACTTTCCATCTCGACCAGTTTATATACTATTTGATACTGGTCTTTGAAGCATAAAAGGGGAAGAAGAAAGTGTTCCACATGATGTAGTTGAAACTGCTAAATTCTATTCTTAACAGTGGAACACTTTCTTCTTCCCCTTTTCATTCCAACCAGTTTATATACTATTTAATACTGATCTTTGAAGCATCCACTGTTAAGAATAGAATTCATCAGTTTCCACTACATAATGTGCAACAAACTAACTACATTTTGGAAAAAAGGAAACAAAGAACAAGCTAAGTAATAGAACGTCACCTTATACTTTCCGAGAAAGCTATGGCGCTGCCCACTTGTCATCATGTCTATGTCTCTATCTAATGTAATTTTCACAGGTCTGTTCAAGAGATATGATGGGACACAAGCTGCAGCAGCAAGGTTCGCGGACCTTGTTTCTTTTCCTCCAAATCCACCACCAATTCTCTTGGTTCTACAGACGACTTTTGACATTGGCAGACCAAGCACGTTAGAAACATACTTCTGGTGTTTCTGAGGGGCCTGCAGAGGAAAAATACTCTCACAGTAGTATTTACAAGGTCTTGAATTCAATTTCCTTTTATTACAAGAAAAAAGGCTACTTGGGACATACAAAGGACATAAATATGTAAATATCTCAAAATAGGGACATAATGTGATCTTAGCAAGTGAGGAGAAAGCAACAATCCTGTCCAAAACTCTAATCATATCACAAGATGGCCTGATATATAGACAAGTTCGGCAAACAAACAGAACCCAGCGCCCAAAAACTTCTTTCTAGTTTCATTCTAAACTACCACAATAATGATCTGGCTAAATCCACTCCCACGGCAACCCACCACAATTGAATTATCAATCAATTTTTCGTATTCACACTTGGTAACTCAATCTGACCTCTAAAACATTTCCACATAAAGAGAAGAAACAAATGTTTGTCAAAGGCCTCACTCACTTGAGTGGAGGAAACCATATGAACTTCATTTCCACCATCCACTGTCCATATCACTGTGCTCTGTGGCTCCAAGTAAAAATGTTCCTGACCTCCCACTTGAACCTCCCCCTGTATGACTTTGTAACATTCACCGGACTGAAAGCAGAGATCCACGTCACCTTTTCCCAAAAACTTCTCCGTGTTGGGATGAAAACTTTTAGCTTTGATGGCATCCTCTATTGATAAGATAGCCGGCAGTTCTTCATACTCTACATGAACCTTTCTCGCCGCTAGTTTCGCATTCTCTTGTGTATCGGCAACAACTACTCCAATAACCTGTGGCAAATACATTCAAATAAGATGACTTAACATGCAAGTGAATGAGTAAGAGTCAAAAACTGTCAAAAGAATTCCTAGTCAAATGGTTAAATCTTGAATTGTTTTCAAAATGATGGCCCCAGTTTAAGTCATAAGTTCAATTTGTTCGGAGGACTCTAAAGCACACAGAGAACATATACCAATTAACTGCTATGATTTACCTGGCCAACACAAGAGACGAATTCTGAAGCAAATACCTCCTCATCATAAATAACAGGGCCGACCTTATTTTTTCCTGAGATATCGTTTGCAAGAAATATGCCAGCAAATCCAGGAGAAGATTTCGCTCCTGAAGCATCTACTGAAATTATACGGGCATGAGGTTTTTCGCTTAATACTAACGCAGCATTCAGACCGTTAGGTGGCAAGGGTGTGTCATCAGCATATTCTGCCTCACCTGTAACCTGAAGAAAAATAACATAAAAGAATATGAAACAGTTATTTTCAGCATATGGAAAAAGCAACCAGTAGGAAATAAAAATTTACAGATCACATCATGAAGACAGCTTCAGAGCACACCGGTATAGAAGGTAAGATAAAAACCTCTGCTCACTTATTAAACGCTGACACAACACTTTTAGGCATATCAGTCATGACTATGTGCAATATTTGCATACTGAATACATGAGTGAATTTGCCGCTGGATAAATTCACAAAACCAAGAAACAAGGATGTCACGCCTGGAAAACAAAATAAAACTCCAAAGAAGGAAAGAGAAGAAAGGAGATTAGGAAGAGTTATATTTATAGAAGAACAACTGAAATCAAAATTTGGCCATTCTTCATAAGTTTCTTAAATACATCCGGTGATAAACTCATGTGAAGTGAAAAAATATATTGCATTGGCATCTCAAGTTAGTTGGGACTTTGAGTCGAATAAGCATCAGGGATTGTAGCCAGGCGATCTGTTAGTGCTTAAAAATTGGTCACATCAATAGCAAAGAAGACTAGTTGAAAACTTTTGGCTCTAGATAGAATCGTTGTAGCAAGCAAATAAATGTCTAAAGTTGGTGACATAAATAATGTGAAATGGATGCAGCCGTTTCATGCTTTCTAGCGTGTGTATATCGATATCAACATGTTTGTGGACCACAACTCACGGGGAAAGGAAGGTGCAACCGAATGCCTGATTTGGTGGCAATCACGAAAACTACAATAGTTTTGAGGAGAGTAGCATTAAATTCCTTGGTGCAAATGCAAATATGAAATGGCACCCATACAAAAGATGCAAGAATCTCTCTGTGTTAGATTCCTAGATGTAGCACAGACACCTGAAGCCTTGAGGAAAGGTGGACTTCAGGAGATCCCACGGCAATCCCACGCTTTACAATTTCGTAATCCTGAAATCCACTGACAGATGGTCTTTGGAGTGGTTTTATGGCAGATAAGTGTGACAATGGTATCTCTTCCTTAATGGATCTCATCCCATCCATCTCATGAGAAGCCCAAAGGAAAAACTTAAAAAAGAAACTAAGTGTTAGAGACCTTCGAAACTCAACCATCCCACCAGGAGCATTTTCCTTGATGATTATGTCACTCCTCAAAACTTTCAAAGCTCCTCGCAAAAGCTCCTGATTCCAAGTCTTCCCCACCAAGAACTCTTTCGTTTGCCTTGCAGCAATAGATAGAGGAGCCACTCCACCATAAACAATTGACGCATCTGCAACAACCAGATCGTCTTCTTTTTTCTCGAGAAACACACGCATTCCAGCATTTACGATAGCAATATCATCATCCCTCCTGTGAGCTTGCTTAAACTCCTTCACATACTCCAACCTTCTGCTCCATGGCAAGAACACTGAGAGCAGAATCTCTCCACTTGCAAGGTCCACCTTCCGATAGCCTAGAAAGAAATTCTCGGCTGAAACAATTCTAACGTTCCCTTTGCCATCAATGACTCGAAATTTCGCTCTAGAAGCCATCCAAAGAGGGTTCAAGTCTGATATTGGACTAGCAGTACATATGTTTCCACCAACTGAAGCAACATTTTTTATCTGTGTCCCAGCAAACCATTTAAGCTGTTCAATGAAAGCTTTACATGTCGAGGTTTCATGATAAGCTCGTTCTGTCACAACCTTTCTGAAAGCAGTCAAAAGATCAGACAATCTTACTGCAGCACCAATCTCCACTCCATCATCCTTCACATTCAGCACATTTAATTCAGGGACATGCATAGTAGATACCAAAACTGGATAATGCATTCTCTTGAGCCTCATCTCGATTCCAACCTCAGTATTGCCAACTAGCAATTTGGCATCTGGATATCTCGATTTTAGTTCTAACACCTGTTTAAGTCGCAAGGGTCTGTACCACTTGAGACCACTAAAGCCACTCAAACTCAAATAAGGCATCTTCCTTAATAACAACTCAGGGGGAAATATAAGCTCCTTGTCTGTAAACAGTTTACCGTCAACCTCACTGTAGGAGATCGCTTCATATTTTGGCCCACAACATGTAGATTTTCTGGTTGTTTCTGAGTCAACTAGACCTCCTGAACGGCACGAACAAGGTTTACCAGTTGAAGGGCAGACAAAATTGCTTTCTCCAACAGATGATGAAGATGGCTGAGGACCATATAAGCTATCATCTGTTTTAGCGAATACATGAAAGGCATCAAGAATCGGTCTGTAACCTGTACATCGACACAAATTTCCCGAAAGGCATTCGTCAATCTGTTCCTCCGAGGGTGAGCTTTGACTTGACCTCAGTAGGGCGTACATTGACATGATAAAACCAGGCGTGCAAAATCCACACTGTGAACCATGAGCACGCGCAAGTGATTCCTGGGGAGCAATATTAAAAGCAGCTTCTCAAAAATCCATAGCCAAACATCGCGTAAGCAAATAGCTGGGGAAAACAAGCTAAACCAAAATCTATGCAAATAAGGTTTGAGTCTTCAGGAGGTACAAAGTGCTGATAAAGAATTGTACTCACATCACAATCCATATCTTACCTAATGGTAAAACTGATGCTTTGTTAAATGCGATGTCCTGATTGAAAAAAAAATGCCTAATGGAGGAGAGTTGCAGAGATTCTATAGAAGCTGTGTGTGGTATATGACCAATTAGCTCATCAAGCACGAGAAGTAACAACAGATGACAATTTGTGCAGTACCTATTGCCATTTCCAGATTTTTTCCATTTTCAAAAAGGTTTCACTCATCGGGAACTGAGGAACCGGCATCCTCGTTCAATCACACAACAAAGTCATCGACAGAATGGCCTATTATGTTTTTCACAAAAAGAAAGACCCGAAACTGAATGATTGGTGACTTAAGATCACAACAGTGACTATACAATTTGTATAAGCTCTTACAATAAATTATCAATAAGAAATTATCATCAAACAGTTCCATGTTGAAACCCCGAGACAAATCCTCACTTCAGATGATATATCCAATACTTAAAATAGATTCCACAGATTGAGAAACAAATGGAAACACATTTGGAGATCTAATAACTGTTAAGATCGGGTCATACAGAGAGCAGCAAAACTAATCTATTCATCCTCGGTAGATCCCCAAAATAATGACACTGCCAGCAGGCAAAGACAATATTAGGATAGAAACTCCTTCCATATAAGACCAACCAAAGACACTAATAGCTCAAAGAGTTAAAACAGCACGCTTTGTGCAGAACCAACAAAAACTATGCATAAATTACTTGAACTGGGTGCAAGCCATGCACTCGATTTCCAAGTCCCTCCACTGTGATCACATGCATTCCTTCAACAGAATATAGCGGAGCCAAGCACGCATTGACGGCATAATGGCTGTAAGAAGTAAACGAATAACTAATTCAGTAATTTTGAGTACGGACAGAAGTTTAAACTCGAGAGAGAGAGAGAGAGAGAGAGAGACGCACCCACATCTCTTCAAACTTTTATTATAATGAGACACCATCACCGTGCATGCCCCACAACCTCCTTCGCCACAGCCGAGTTTCGTCCCCGTCAGACCTATGCCTATATTAGTACAGAGAAAAATCTCATTAACATTGACTTGAGACAGGAATTCCAAAGGAATGGACAATGAAAAGACACCGTAGAAACAGACCCACTACTCCTAGAGAGTAAACCAGCAGCCTATGATGCCGATTTTCGGGGCATATAAGTACTCGAAAAAACAAGCAAGTAAAGCCCCTAGCCCTCCAGATTCTATGGAAATAGCCAGCAATCAAATTCCAACGTCCCCAGAGGGCTGAGCGTTGACCGTATACCTCGAAGGTACTCGAGAAGCGTCACGTGCGCCAGTCCGTCCGGCAAGACCTTCCGCGACCCGTTCACGTACAGGATCGCCTCCTTCGAGGCCTCCTCCTCAATCTGCTCCAACTCCTCCTCGCTCTTCAGCGATCCCATGGCGAAGGGCTCGTCGCCGAGTCCCGACGACCGCCGCCGACGCGGCTTGAAGAGGAGAGCGACGGGTGATGATCGGTTATCCGCGAGTGGGAAAGACGACAGAGTTTCAGCTTGGCTTTCGCTCTTTTTTATTTTAGATATGTCCGCTGATGCTCGATGGCGTGGAAAGTACAACTCCAGAATCTTTTCATACCAGTCAGCCTTAAAAGGAAAAATAAAAATGAAAAACCATGGATATTGCCTTCTCTTCCAAAATTATCCCCAAAAAGATTGTGAAATGCGAGACAATTTCCTAGACCACGATTAAATGTGATCGATGAGAACTCTAAAAAGTTGACATTGTTAAATAAACATTTCTTTCAATGTTCGACATTATAACGCACGATTACAACACCATTACGTTGTACGCCCCTATCCCATACGCATCGGATAATTACTAGACCCACACGGGTCTGCGCCTCAACTCAAATGACTCATATATTGAGGACATGATTCATACTTTCCATTAACAGAAAAGCACGAGGGTGCCGCTCTTTGATGACAGAGCAAGAGTCCAGAAGAGCCGCCTCGACGGGAGTCTTAAGAGGATAGCCTCCCGTGAGCACGAGGGAGCTTTTACAATTTGAGCTTATATTTTTTCATTGGTAGTTTACGCTTGGGTCCATGAATAGCTACCACTATATATACTCTTTTTTAATTATAATTGAGTGATATAATGAGAGATGTGATGTGCTTAATTATAATGGAATCATTTGCTAGACGTGACCCTAGTTTAACAGTGAATTATAATAAAATCTTATGTCTCGAGTTCTCTCTCTTCCTTTTTATGCTTTATGTCATTGTGATTTTACGCCAAATCTTAACATCATATAGAGTTTCAATCAAAAGGGAATCTTTGGCAATTCTTAAATAAAATATTAGCTTTGACCAAAAAAGAAATAAATAATTAAGTCATCGATAGAGGTGGCAAAATGGGTCTAAAACCTATATTTCATGGTGGTGGGTTGTAAATGGATTCCTTAAATTTTAAAAATAGATTGTAAACAGACAACTTATAAATTTAATAGGTTATAAATGAGTTTTAAACAGGTCATAAATGAGTGAGTTAAGAAAAAATATAAAAAATTAGCAATATATATTTAAAAATGTATAAGAAATAAGTTTCTCTAAACTGAATTTTAATATTGAAGTGTTTTAGTAATATAAGTGGAGTCGAGTATGGGTTAGGTTGGGTATGGGTTACTAGATTTATATAGCATTAAAATAAGTCAAAACGGGTTAAATAGGTCAATATGAGTCAAATCATATTTGACTCAATCTAAACTGATCTGACCCACTCATTTGGCACCTCTATTTACTCCTTAGTTCCTTTACATTCACTTTCATTTATACTATTTTTTAAAAATTTTCTTTTCTCTTTTTCTTTTTTTTCTTTTTCTTCTTTTCTGTTTCTTCCTTCTCCTTCATCTTGTGCCATTCGGCATTTGGTTTGTGGAAAATAAGATAGTCTAGGAAAATATTTTACACACATGAAAGAAAATCCCTTTAAAAGTGGGGAAAATGTTTTCCTCATTTTTTCTTCCTCCTTTCTATCATACTTATTTTCTTTATAATTATTTTTTCATCATTAATAATTTTTAAAAAATTCAAAATTTTTAATTTTTAATTTTAATCTTTTTTTCCCTTTCTCCTTCCTTCGCCTCCTTCCTCCACCGTTTACAGACCTTGAAGGTGGTAGCCGCCTGACGATCGGCCATAACACGAGGGCTAGTGAGGCAAGGCTGTGTAAGCCAAGCTCGCTAGATCCGGCTCGGCTGGGATTGGCCTCTCTAGATCCATCAAAGCTTAGTCTTGCTTGAGGTTGACGATGTCAGGCCGAGGCTGAGCGTAGCCCATGGTTGGTTGCAGACCGCTATCGTGGCCGACGACTGGCTAAGAAGAAATTATAGAAGGAAGAGGGAAAAAAATAAAGAAAGCAATTAAAAAAATAAAATAATTAAAAAATAAAAATAATTAATAATTTTTTTAGGAAAATCAATTCTTTAAAAAACGAAAAAAATCATTTTTCAGTTCATTTTTAAGTCTTCGCTAAACATTAGAAAATATTGTTATTTTCCTAAAAAATGACTTTTCCAAAAACATTTGCCGAAAACATCACATTTTTTGTAAAACAAATTGAGCCTTAATAGATGAAGGGAAAATAAAATTATTTTGAATAATGAAAAAATAAAAAAAGAATACTTTTGTGACCAAAAAATGAATTCTTTGGTTAGTGTGACATATTTCTTTTTATATGTTTAGTTAGTGGGACATGTTTCATTCAAAGGGAGAACCACATGACAACCATTCATAGCATAATGTGCATTCATGCCACATCGTCATCGTCTTTTATCACCTTGAAACACATTTATAGCAGCATTCATTCAAATGAAAAGCCACATATCCCGTATCTACTTACTGACTACAGGCTTGTAAACATCAAGTTGGACCATATATTGGAAGCAACAGACTGATTATTCTTGCGCGTCATGGCTCGGTTTTGTGCTTGGATGCACGCTCGTCATCCACACCTCTCCATGGTTTGATCAGGCAATCCGGTTTCTGGGACCGACAGGCCAATCGTGATTCGACCTCTTTGGACTCAGATCAACTGTAAGTGCGACACTGGCACCTGTTTGTGCAGGCTTGCTGGGGGTGACTGATCCTTTTCACAGAGTGTCCAAGCAGCACCCATCTTCAATCCATCTGCGGAAATGTGTTCTACAGACGGTCATCGCAGCAGGGGAACTTTTCGAGAGGACGGTGGTTCCATCCGGCTCTCTGCAGACTCCTCAACTGTTTCCTCTTTTGCCTTCCCCCACATTACAACATCGAACCGATGGACAGTATGGTCGATCCTATAAGGCTGTAAATTCACAGCAGAAAAAGGCAAATGTCATTCCAGATGTACATGGTAAGAGAATGTAATTAGCGTTCTCACCATACAAGACAGAGCTTAGTGTATGTTATGTTGTGATGATTGGTCTTCCAAACTTGAGCCACGTTGATGGATTTTTATGCAGGATTAAATCAGGAATAGATCCTTATTTCAGCACACTGGATG
Source organism: Psidium friedrichsthalianum (assembly GCA_019149425.1). NCBI lineage: Eukaryota > Viridiplantae > Streptophyta > Magnoliopsida > Myrtales > Myrtaceae > Psidium > Psidium friedrichsthalianum. The sequence goes on along the minus strand of JAGVVM010004748.1, from coordinate 3,193 downwards.
TTTAATCGTTTTTTCAGCATTCAACAGCATGATGTAGCACTAAATGTTTTCGCGGTTTATCCTGCCTTCTGAGATGAAGCGTGTCGCCAAGAAAGAAGACACCCATGGTGACAGCCACAGGGATTGACAATGGCTTGAACATCGTTACATAGAAAGGGCCTTTCAACCGGATTGCCCACATGTTAACGATATTGTTTAAGCATCTGTCGAAAAGGACCTAAAAGCAAAGCATAGAGGAGGGAAAGAAAGCATTCGATACGACTTCTATCAATCGAATGCGATGATTCTTGTTCGATCGTTCCCTTACCGAGTACATAACCGAGGCCAGTCCTATACCCTGCACTCTCCAAGCACTCATATCAGGTTCTGTTACTAGACAGACAATGGCTTTCATGAAGCTCACGACCACATTGTAAAAGAAGAGGACGGTCAGTCCTGCCGGATACTCCTTCATTATCTGCGTCTGCAGGATGACGTGTGGAACCTCTGATCATTTTCAAGTCAAGTTCTAACTCCAGCACTCACGAAACAAAATGAAACAGAGTGACCAAAATATATTCACCAGTGACCAAGGTATTGTATACCAGAAGAATAAACCAGAGTGACCAAAATATATTCACCAGTGAGGAGGATCCCCCCAATGACCCAGTTCGAGTCCGATGCGAGCACAAGTGGATAAAGTGGGAGAGAAGGTTTCGGAGTGAACATAACTGGGGGACCTTTATAGAGAGCGCAGACAGATGCGCTGAAAATCGATAGTACGATCCGAATGATCTTGGCCTGATCGCTTCTTCTGTTCAATGACACCTCCTCCATCCTTATTTTGACAAGAAAACAAGTTGGAGGGGCTATAGCAATAACAACTCCATCATTACCAGGTAACATACATGAGAACAGCATTAACAAACACAATCAGTGACTCTGAGCCACATGCCTTGATTTTCCAAACTTGGATTCGCTAACTCGATTTAATTGGGATTTGCAAAAATATGGAGCCTGTTAACAGCATAAGCTTGTGGAAAGACCCAATGGACGACATGATCGAGATCACCAAATCAGGAGAATCATGAAAAACAATCAGAACAATTATCATTGACAAGGAGAAATGCATTTCAAGGAACCAAAGACAGTTAAGTATTGAGAGAGAATGTTTCTGGGACCTGAAAAGGAACGCAAATATGAAAGTGAGAGCCAGAGTGAGGTTGCCAATGGCTGAACTCAGAGTTGGAGAACTCATGCTAATCCCAGCATAGCCCAATATCTGTGAAATACCCCTGCTCTCCCACTAATTTTGAGAACAATAATACCTATTCCATAAGAACAAGCATATAACAAGGAGGCGAAATGACCATACTAAGGCTGCATATGGTAACGTTTTTATTTCCGGAACATCTTTTGGAACAGAAATATTTTTTTGTGTTTCTATTCTCGGCAACGATTTCTGGGAACAGAAACGCGTTTGGTAACTACATAAAGTTTCTGTTCTCGAAACAAAAAAGGAATAGAAACGCGTTTGGTAACTGCATAAAGTTTTTATTCTCGGAACAAAAAAAGAACAAAAACGCGTTTGTTAATTGCAAAAAATTATGTTCCTAATTTTTCCATTTAATTCTATTCCTAACTTTTTCAATATGGATGAGATCAACAGTAAAAAAAAATGAAAGAGAAGACAAATTAGAATTGAGCAATGAGAACATGAAATATGTCTTCCATAGATATGAAAAATTACCGTTATGAGTCATACATAAATGCTCCTAAGTAGATAAAAATATGATTACATAATTGAATGCAAATACTGTTTGATAAACTATAATTGAAAAGTGCATTTGGATACAACTTTGACATAAATTTCGTTTGATTAAAAAAAAAAAACCTTTGTAAATTATTCGATTTCTCAATTAATTTTTTTTATTCAGAATATTTTTATTATTTTTTAATTTATTTATTTAATTATTTTTAAATTTTTAATTATTTATTTTTAAAAAATTATTATTTATTTTTAATTTATTTATTTATTTTTATTTTATTTATTTAATTATTTTTAAATTTTTAAATATTTATTTTTTAAAAAATTATTATTTATTTTTAATTAATTAATTTAATTAATTTATTTTTATTTTATTATTTTTATTTTTATTATTTCAGAAAAAATTAATTTTTATTTTTAATCATTTTATTTTAAATTAATTTATTTTGATTATTATTATTATTATTATTATTATTATTATTATTATTATTATTATTATTATTATTATTATTATTATTTCCATTTTTAACCTTTTTTATTTTAATTATTTTTTATTCTTTAATATTTTTATTTTTAATTACTCTCAAGAAAGTATTCCCAATTGTTTCCAAAAAATGTTCTAAATGTGTTTTTAAAAAGTATTTCAGGAACACAGAAGCAAGTTTTTTTTTTTCTTGTTTTTGCTCCAAAAATGTTTCTATTTATTAAAAGTGTTTCTGGAACACTTTTTTACCATACGCATTTCTATTTCCAAGAGCAGAAACATTTTTTCTAGAGCGTTACCATACGCAGCCTAAACAATTTCAAGAATTGCAACTCCCTTCTTTATCTGCTGATGCAGCTGCCGAGAACCTAGGGGATATGGGATCAGAGACATATCTAATGGCCGGCGTCCCAGGAAGCACCGACACTTTCTGGAGGCCTATCGTGTCCGATACTCTCTCAACACTCTTCAACACTCTCTGACATACGATCCACATGTGATTAGCGCTCCAAACACACTAGCAATACTTGAGTCCAGTATATCCAACACACCATTCTAATACACACGGGGTCAATTTTAAACATTTTCAATACATTAGGGGTCAAAATGTAGATCTATCAAATATACATATACTTAATTCATATATAAAATCATCCCAAAATTAATATACTTAGTTAGCAAAAAAAAAAAGCCTAATCGCAAATCCCTAATAGAAGAAGAAAAAAAACTCATTGATATTTTTATTTAATCATGTATATAAAAAAATATAAATTTAATACACAACATGTCCCAACGTGTAGGAATCCTCTATTTTTTTTAGAAATAACGTGTCGGCGTGTTGTGTCATGTTGCGTGTCACGTATTGGTGTCGATGTTACTTAGCCGGCATCCCTCTACTGCGGCTAATGCCAGCAGCAGATGCATTGGTTTTGAGTGTAAAAGTTATTCAAACTGTACATACC
>JAGVVM010004747.1:0-38078 GCA_019149425.1 Psidium friedrichsthalianum | reverse complement strand
AATAATGCTGTCTTGACATGATAGGGAAAACAACTTGAGGCCTTAAATACCGCATTTAGTCCTTGCTTCCTCCTGGACTGTGCCTAGAAATCGTCCTATGTGCTACCGGTGAATATTCTTCTTCGCCAGTGAGACAGCAAAGTCCGGTGTCTTGAATCCTCTCGGATATGGGATATTATCCACCCAGTCTTGGTGTGGCTGTTCCTGACACTGTGCCTTGGAGCCCTCCTGTCTACTCCTAACTGCTGGGTACTATCTCAGCTTCTCGATTGGGCTCCTGGCCCTCTAGTCTGCTGGCCAACCCACCGCCGTTTTGCCCCCTAGGATTCAACTGATAGGGGTCGGTCGATTCCTTGATTTGTTCATGTTGAAATTAACAGGTGGTACTGGTCATACATGGTTGATGTTCCAATGCCCTGTGGATGTGTCTTGAACTCTAGTGGAGGTCTTCATTGGTTCACGATTAGATACGTTTGGTATGGGGTGTACGTTTTGGACATTGGGTTACCGTGTTAACCTTCAAATGGAATGCCCTGAGGGAAAAGCATACCCACTGACCTCCTATTCACACAGTTCATTTAAGTTGGTTCTCTGGCCTTGGTATGATCCTTCACTGGGAGGAGGCTGAAGAGGTCACCGCTCCTACTACTTTGACTAACTTCGAGGACCGGAATACATCGAGGATAATGCGATGGACTAGAAAGTATTACTTGGAAAGGCGGTCCTTGAGATGATTGAACCTAGTCAAGATATCACCTCATTTATCGCTTAACCACCATCAGTTTGATCACCTCACATCAGCGACGTGTCCCAAATCATGTGGTTTCGTCAACTCATTTTGCTTTCCTCGAACATCGTCTTCATTGTGGCTACCAGTGTAGCATCTGGTGCTAGCGCACGAGCTTGATCATCTGTCACCTTCCTGGAATGTCGGTAGTAACTCCGACAACCACATTCGCGTGCAGAATGCCCAGATTGATTACCATCATTTGGATTATTGGTGTTATCATTCTAACCATTCAGTGATTTCTTGTTCTCACCATTTTTTCCAAAACTCACCCACGAGAGAGTCCTCAGGCGTTCCACAAAGATGTCGTGCGATTTAGATCGGGAATATCTTTCACCGAAATTCGTACTTCGATTTTTATTAAGACGGGCTTTGTGGCTCTGTTCTGATGGAAGATTGGATGCGAAACAAGCGAGCGGGGTGTGTGATTAGCGAAAGTGATGAGAATAATGAAAGATCTACCGCTATGCTACTCCTAATTGCTAGATTGCCTGAATTTGAAAGTACATGGACGAAAAGTGCAGGGAAGTTAAGGCTACACTACGAACAGCAATGAAAGCTAGAGCTTCAAAGAAACAGAGTGTTTCTTCTAGATGATTTGGCAGAAAGCTTTCTCTTTCCTTAAGTCTGAGTACTTATCCTTCTCGCACTTCTAACCGCTCAAGCAGTTATTCTTTGATTTCAAATCTTTGAATTTTGGCGCCACTGTTCACCTCTCATGATTTTTATAACTAACCCACGCAAATCGGGACCTATGTCTTCCACGATTTGTAACCGCATGGTTAACCGTCTCTTTTTGGATGATATCTCTTGACTTTAGAAACTGTTCATGCCAGTGAGTCTTGCTCTGTGTTTCTCGAATTTCGAGACGTGATCTCCATAATGCGTATTCAAGATATACCGATTTCAAGTACACTATGTCCTCCATTCAGTACACTTTCTTTTAAACCTCCCGAATAGCACACACATCCCGAATGGCAAAACACTAACCTATCATTCGATATGACGTTTTCTTCTTATAGTAGTTAGGGATCTATTAATGGCACCTTTCCACACATGTCATTTCCAAGATATCGAATTAGACTACAATATTACGATATCAACAGTAATTAGTCACCAGAAACAATAGAGCACATTTTTCTACTATGTGATTGGACAAAACTGATATGGTCGGACTCTAAGATAAATCTCCAAACTAACCCTCGTAACATCACCAAGCTAGACTCTTGGTTTTTTTGATGTACTTACTGGAAGTGCAATTCTCCAGACGAGAAACTCGTGGTAATGATCCTCTGGCATATCTGGAAGGCAAGGAATTCGGCAATCTTTCGAGGTCTCAAACCATCCCCTGCACTGATCATAAATGACACCTTAGCAACACAAAGCCTACCATGCAAGCCAAATCAGGTAACGGCAAGGAGGAAGGGACTTCAAACTTACCAGCGCAAGGGTCGCAACCACACAGGGAACTCTGGAAGATTCATGTTGATGCCGCTTGGGTTGAGAGTAGATCTGACGTAGCAATAGCTGGTGTGGTGAGAGACAGTCAAGGAGCGTTGATTGACGGCTTCGTGAAAACAATCCAAGTGAACTCTTCCCTCACGGCAGAAACCTTAGCTCTAAAGGAGGGGCTGAAGCTTTTGCTAGATCGAGAGCTTTCTAATGACCTGTGGAAGTCAAAGACTTCAAGTACAATGCACGTGGGTTCTTTGGAGATTGGAGGGTGTACAGTGACAACTTTACATTGGTGGCTCTTTTGGGAGATAAAGCCCATCAAGATCCTGGCTCGTGGCCCATTGCGAATTTAATTGCTGAATGTAGGAGTATGATGGGCCAGTTGAAAGGAGTCGGCATCCACTTCTCCCCCCACGAAGCTAATTCATGTGCGGACTAGTTAGCTAAGTCTCATAAACTAGGTTATCTCCCTTCTAATTGGCTATCAATGCCCCTTCCCATCCTTTGGGATTTGTTATGTTTTGATGCTATTCATGGTTGTTTCCCAACTCTATTAAATCAATGAAATTCACATTTTGACCCAAAAAAAAAAAAACCACAGCCAATGTGGTAGCCCGCTGCTCATATGACGACGGCGTCCAGCGGCAACGGGGCCCGATTATTCACGTATCACACAGTCAAAACTCAGGGCTAAGGCAAATGCCCAAAACGTCACATACTCTTCAAACCAAAACACCTCATCGACGTTATGTTACACATGAAAAACTGGGAGGTGATGCAAAACCAACACACTTCAATTTTTTGAGGCAAACCGAAATTGGGTTAGGGTTTGAAATTGATTATTTTCTTGAATTGGCTGATTTAGGGTTATTATTTAAAGAAAGAGGGCTTGAATGACGTTGTCCTAGCCTAAAATGCTGAGTGGACTCTCCAGCGGGCCACATAGACTTCACTTTTTAATAAAACAAGGCCATCTCAGATTTTCAATAGAGCATATCGGAATTAGCGCTGAATTGAGTGTTTTCAAAAAAAAAATTGATACTTAAGTGATCTAAATGAAACTTTTGGTATCAAAGTGATCTTCATACACAACGGTTAACATCAATACTGTTCTTTTCCCATACATACAAATATCATCCAGTGAGGAGGAGATTACAAAAGCCATCACTCTCTTAATACATGCCCAAGACAAACAACAAGAAAGAAAAACAAGGAAAAGAAATCAGATCTTTCTATCCCAAAATATTCAAAGTAGCTGCGTCCAATAAAATGCGGCTACTCCCCGTATAGGCCATCAATCTTGTCAAAGTCGTCAAAACTTCACACTGTGAAAAAAACCTGTGTATCAATGTGTCCTATTTACAAACCACCTAACAAAATCATTAGTTCTTGATTGTCTTCGGCTTCCGTCAGAGCCATTGATGATCGTCTTGATCAGTGGGCGAGCATGGAATGAAAGGCACGAAACCTCGCCCGCCAAACACAGGCCTCATGAAGGCATCGTCGAATCTTCGCCAGTAATCATGCACCGTGTGAGTAGGCGTGCTCAGGAGCTTGCCCAAACTGCTTGGTTGGAGCACGCTTTTGCCGTTCTGGTGGGACTCCAAGTCGTGTCCATTGCTGAGCAGAGGCTGAGTGAAGGATTTGGGACTTGATGGCTCAGAAGATGTCGTGCTGGCAAAGTATTTGGCCGAAGGAAGCAAGATTCTTACTAGAGGCTTTGTCAACAGTCCAAACACCTGCATCGATGAATGATATCTTGAGGCACAAGCTACATCTTATGCCACCAATTAGACTTGGCATATGAAGCGCGGTCTTACCACAGTGCTGAACAGAACGACGGTGATGGTACTCGTGATCATAAATGCATTTCCCCGCAACTTTGCATCAGACCGACTAAACTGCGCTCAAATAGAATAAACTTCAGAGCAAGCATATGTGTCCGATTAAGGTGAGGAAACACAATAAAACCTCTTCAAATAGGCATCTTGGGCGGCCACATTCATCTTATTGCTGGAATAGAAAGAATATTGCAGTATCGCCCGCGGAAAGTCTTCCAAAAAAGCGCAGTATCCCATCATTTTACCTGGTTATAGGCGAGCGCCATGGAGACAGCACCGCGCATAAGCCCTGCCCACCAAATTGTGACCTGAAGATATCAGAGTTAGAATTAGGAAACTCCATCATGCCAACTACCTCATTTGCAGGAAAATCCACAAGATTCTGATCCCTAACCTGCTGCTTTAAATCGATCTTCTCGTGCTTAGACTTCCTAGCCAAGTTGGATAAGAATGATAGGGGAAAAACAAAGGCGGCTCTTCCAATCAGAACGAGTCCCAACAGTATGGAGCTGACCTTGATCGATTTTCCAGGACTGTGAACGCCCGAAGAAGAAAAACGAACAGTTAGGAAAATGGAAATGTGATTCCCGCTATTCAACATTACGTAACGAATGTTAAGGATGTAACAGAGACTTATCATTACCTATTGCTGACAACTCCCCACTTCTCGATATCTAAAGCATCCATTCCAACATAAAGGAAGATGAAGATCTCAGCAACAAATGACAAATTGGCAAAAACGTGCCTGCAATCATTGGCAGGTAGATGTGAACATTAGCGACATGAGAATACCAGAAATTATTTCTAAGGAAAAGATCAGAAGCGGGTAGATTCGACGTACTTAGTGGTCACTCTTGAACTCTCTGTCACGTTATGCCATGTATAGTGCGACATGACAATTCCACAGAAGAACACAGTGAGGATGGCGCTTAAGTAAAACAACTGCCAAAACAATATACTCTTACCACGACAAATCCGCAAAGAGGTGAAGAAAGAATTATTAGCGAAGAATAGTTCTACGACTATGCAACTACTAAAGATTATCTTACTTCAGCCAACATATATGACAAGTACGCCATGAGTATCATCAGCGCAACCTCGCGATCTGTAGAATGCCTGTAATTGTAACATTAGAAGCTATAAGGGCAGAAAAAAGAAAGTGCCCAATATAAAAGGCGAGCAGTAAACAGATATTGTTAGCTGGTAATTCATTCTGCACACAATTAAACCAGACATCGGTGCTAAGGATCAATTTGTCAACCTGCCAAAGTATAGTTTCTTAACGATGTAAGCACAGAGCAGCCCCGCCTGCAGGAAAGCAAAACAAACATGTCAAAAACAGACCAAGAACAGCGTCTTAAGCAGGGAGGGAGGAGAAGGGAGTCTCACCAAAACTCCTAGCATCGTGCTCAAGATAAACAGGTAGAAGAAGTTGCCCATGAACTGCAGAGCGATCCTGGAGTTAATGTGGGTAAGGTCAAAGCTCTTAATCGCATTGAATAGGACAACTGATGTGGCATCATTCACAACTCCTTCACCAAAGACCAAACTATACAATAGAGGCGTCTCGTCCTGATTAAGCACCTGCACCAAGTAATCGAACATCGGTTAAATCATTTCATCGTTCTGACCAGGAGGTGGGGAAATTGGACTGCAGCTTAGTACCACCTTAGTACCTGCAAGGTGCAGACAGAATCTGTCGCAGAAAGTATCGCTCCAATCGCTGCATTCACCGAGGGAGTTTAAGTTCAAGTACACAATGAGGCACTTAAATATTGAGTCCCAAGACAGAGAGAAAAATAACTTAAATGAGATATATTTACCCAGATAATCTCCCATTTCAAGTGGACCGATTTTCATTTTCTGAAAGATGTGTATGGCACCTAAATTGAATTAGAGGCCATGAAACTATAAGAGACAGTCAGAACTATATATGAAAACCGATGAAGGTGCAGATGCATCAAGTTTCTTCAACAGAGTATGTCATTTTACTTCAAGAGGAACAATCTGATTGCAATGATTATTGTTCCTTTAGATGATGAGAAGAGATTGCAGACATATACCTAGCGATATGATACCGAAGGATATTATAGTACCAATTGCACCGAAGAGCATGATCGTCATGAAGTTGCGAAAAAATTGCTTCTTCTTCACTTGGAACCTGGGGAGAGAATAAAGAACAATATATCGTGGATGAAGTAAACAACATCCAATAATTTAGCGAAAGAAGATATAGAAAACTCCAACCTCTCGCACGATCAAATATGGCACAGGAAACAATCAAGATGGAGCGAAAATTTTTCTTGACTCACCCGGCATTGAATATAATAGGCGGAAGAAGATAGATGAAGAAAAGATCTTCGCTGAAAACCAAAAGACGAGAGCTCTTTCCTTCAGTAGTAAGCAAAATGACACCTCCAGTGCACAGACCCTACATGTTATAGCCCAATAATCACTTAAACAATCCAATCAAGACATGAATTTTCACAAAAAATCTGGCTATTAAACTTACAATGGCATTTCGACCAAAAAAAAACCTTACAATGGCAAGGGATGTGATGGATTCATTCATCCACCTGTACTCCTCCAACAAGTGGCCTACCACAATACAGGCACAAAGAAGTGCCACAAAGAGGTTCATGGACACAACCGAGGAATGATCAGAGGTCATCAACATGTTGAGTTTAGCCAACAGGAAGCTTGTCTCCATTGCCACACGAACTCTTAGAATTTAGAACTGAGCGATGAAAGGAAAATCTCAGGTTGAATTCAAATCTTGAATCTTTGTGAGCGGAACAAAGCCAACTCATGTACACTTGCACGTCCAAGTTCTGCCCACCAAACCCTTATGTGCTGGAAAAAGAAAAAGAAAATAGAACAGAAAGCACAGATTTTTATCAGTTAAGGAAAAGGAAAACGATGGTTTTCACTTCTTCTGTTCCAGCTGTGGGGGAAAAAACGAGAAAGTAACAGTAGGATTCTTGAAAACATGGGAAAAGTGAAGTTACAGTGAAAAACCTCAGTATTTCCAAATTTAGGACAACAAGAGACAGAACTAGGTGAAGTTGGCTTGGCTGTTTCTAACAAAGCGCTCACTTTTTGACTCTCTGGAGCCAACTTTTGCTTTAATTTGAAAATGCGTAGACTTACAAGCACAAGAACTGAAGAAACCGACCGTGCACCTTCCTCAGCTTCTCCTTCAGCTACCCAGAAGAAACAAAAGCCAGAAGATTTACAGAGACTCTCAAAAAGCTTCAAGCTTGAAGAAGCCTCGGACCAACAGGAACTGAGCCAGTGATTCGAGTCACCTCACCGCAAGCTTGAGCTTTCACCAATGCATGAATCTTACCAAACCCAACAGACCCAACTTAGATCTTTGCCTGAACTCATCATGAACTTCAACAAGCATAAAATCTAGAGAGAGAGAGAGGGAGGGAGAGAGAGAGAGTTTCAGTAGACAGAGAAGGGCAAGGGCTGGGAAGACACAGGTTGCCAAATGGAGGGTATATATACGGTTGCATTAAAAGAAAGAGAGCGAGTGTCCCTTGATTTTTAGAAGCAAATGGAGAGAGAGAGAGAGAGAGAGAGAGGGAGAGAGGAAAGTTCCACTCGTATGATTATGTCGCTTACGGAATCTAAGAGCCTCTGTGCTCACATCAACAAAATTGAAAGCCTTTCTTTCTTTTCCTTTCCTGACAGAATCTTTGGAGAAAAATTCATGAATGTGGGCACACAGACATTAATGAAGTTCTTACAAAATAATTTTAGTCCATATATTTTGGCCAAGCATGTAACCGATAAAACTATACTTTTCTCGCCTAAATATCTTTAACTCTATGCTTAAAATAGAAAGAGAAAAAATCAGCAAAAATCTTAAACTACGTCCACCATGATACATTTATCATAAACTTATACTTATGTGACACATTTACTCCTTGTAACATGTGACGCTAAAAACCACAAACTTTTTCTTACAATACCAAGACTCCCAAATTTTTTCTACCAAAACTCCCAAACTTACACACGTATGACACATTCACCCCTAATTATTTTGTTGTGACACCAAAAATTCTAAATCTGTAGGCATGTGACACATTTACTATACACTTTTTCTTGTGACACAAAAAACCTTAAAATTATACATGTATGATATATTTGCCCCAAATTATTTTGTTGTGACACCAAAAAACAAAAACTTATAGGTGTGTGACACATTTAACCCAAAATTTTAGGTAAATATGTTATACAGATACAAGTTTAGGATTTTTGGTGTTATAACAAAAATTTTGGAATAAATGTATCACACCGGTACAAGTTTGGAATAAATATGCATATAAGTACAAGTTTGAGATTTTTTGAGTCACATAATCAAATAAAAAGTAAGGTTGGTCTCACTCTTAACTTTGTAAATTCGCCATCGTATTATTTGTAACTTTTCAGAAAAGAAATAACCCTTTTTGGTTCGCCACTTAGTTTATTCTTCTCGTCAAAGAAAAACAATATTATTAACCAAAAGAAACAAAGAAAAATATGCAGAAATAACTAAGAGTGACTTTGGGTTTTATTTTTAATCTTTTTTTTTTTTGGTCTTTCAGCATTTGAGGCTTCACTTTCATTTCACATAGGACCCCCTGAAACTTAAACATATGGCCATTTGAAGTCATTTGCAAAAAGATCATCACTAATTTCATATACAAACTTTATACACACGTTAATTTTCTTTTTTTTTTTAATGATAATCAGTTATATAGTACTAAAAACATGTACCTCATTAGCTTGGAGTTTTTTATGTCACAAATTTTTTTTGGTAAATATGTCGCACGGGTATAATTTTAGAGTTTTTGGTGTCACAAAGAAAGTTCGTTTATTCTTCTCATCAAAGAAAAACAATATTATTAACCAAAAGGAACAAAGAAAAGAATGCCGAAATAACTAAGAGTGACTTTGGGTTTTATTTTTAATCTTTTTTTCTTATGAGTCTTTCAGCATTTGAGGTTTCACTTTCATTTCACATAGGACCCCCCTGAGACTTAAACACATGGTCATTGCAAGTCACTTGCAAAAGGATCATCACTAATTTTATATACAAGCTTTATTCACACAACAATTTTCTTATTATTTTTTTATGATAATCAGTTATAAAGTACTAAAAACATGCACCTCATTAGTTTGAGAGTTTTTATGTCACAAATTTTTTTGGGGTAAATGTGTCATGCGGGTACAATTTTAGAGTTTTGGGTGTCACAAAAAAACTTTGGGGTAAATATATCACAGGGCCATAGTTTATGATTTTTGGAAGTTTTTTCTTGAAACATTATATATGTGGAATATTATGTGTAATTATAATATTCACTGCAAGATAAAATCAAAGTATAAGATTCAAGCAACTCCCTCCGATTGTCTCAGTAATCCTTCAAAGATCACTTTCTCAGATTTTGTATTTGTTTCTTAGGTTTAGCACCAACCCTACTTTTTTTTTAATAGAGGCCAAATAATATATTATTAGGAATTCTAATCCAATTTCATAAATATATCTGATTAACTAGTAGGTAGAAACCCGATACATCTTAATTATCAGGATTTTCTTGGTGAGTGCCCCAATAGTTTGTTAAGCAGTCAATTAAGAAAAAAATTTACATTTCTATACATTTTTATGTGTTTTCAATAATTTGAAAGAAATATTTTTCTTTAAAAATGCTAAAAAAAGTGTCTTGGCTCTAGTTGAAAAACCCTAAACGTCAAAACATATGGGATCTAAACATGAATCATACCCGCAACGTGGATCATTATACATTGGGTTTTATGGAATTAACACTTTTCTTTCAGGTAAATTTGACATTTACTTCGGTTCAAAATACTTCACCCTTCTTTTTTGAAGTAAATTAAGATGACTAGGACATTTCATGTAATTTGCCCACGTAAAATAAATTAAAATTTAACGTGACTAATTGAATCCCCTAGAAGAACATGATTAGACTCCCAACATGCTACCATGAGTCACTGTAATTGGGAAATAATCTTGTCACCGACAGATTTGGTCGCAACTAAATTCGAAAGCAACCAGATGCATCAATTATGTCGTTGCAAGGCGTGCTTGAATCAGCTAACAAGATCAAAGGTCAAAAAGAGATGCTCCATGCCATATTAAAAAAGTCAAATAGAGAAAAATAGACACATGAAATGAGTTTGTTCATTTGCATATAACCGATGGAGTCATAAGAAACTGATAATGCAAATTTTTTTTTTTTTGCAATTTCTTTTGGCCAATCTTTAAGGAAAAACAAAATGGAATGGAACGGGAATTACAATTCTTTTGTCGGTGAATTGTAAGAAAAAATCTTACGGAATGAAATGAATCCAGCACCCTAGAATAAATTTCTACCTGGAATCACAATATGTTGCATTAATTTCAATCTTCAAATTTTATATAATTGTTCAATTTCATTGACAATTAAAATGTAAAATGTTTTATGTAATATAATTAAAAATATATTGTTAATGGTAAATGGCACATAAAATATACTTCTTAATCTTATAATTGTATTTCGTATTTTGCTATACTAACATCTAGTGGGAAAATTTTCCAATTAGTGTCAGACATACTGTGTGTATGTCAATTCAGTCATAAACTTTTCTCTTTTGCCAATTTAGTCCTAAACAATTGTACGAACATTCCAATATAGTATTTCCGTTCAATTTGGGCTAGAAAATGCTGACATGACAATATAGTCATCGCTATCGTCCTAAAGTTGGCAATTTCCCATGAAAATTGACCAGAAAAACTGTATTGAAATTTCGTGCCAAGGCTTAGGACTAAGTTGACAAAATTGAAAAGTTTAAGATTGAATTAGCATCCAAATAAATAATGTTATTACTGGCTTGGTAACTTTCCGTACATCAAGTTATAATCGCTAAAGAGATTATTAATAATATTCATAAATTTTAAAGTAATAAATTAGTGTAAGCGTGTTACCTTAAGCTAACTACAAATTAAAAATAATAATTCATGCATTAATCGCTTCATATAGTTAGATTAAAAATAATAATCCATGCATTATTCGTTTCGTATAGTGAAATTTGATTTATGATTTGCAATTCATCTCATTTTTTATCTTATCAATTAACTCTAAAACTACCAATATAATATGTGCGGCTTCATACCCAAAAAACTCCAACTTTAGCATTTTTTGGGTAAGGAACTCCACCTTTAGCATTTGTGACAATTATATCCAAAATTTTTTTTTTGTCTCATTAAAAAAATCCCAACTTTTATTTTTATCCTAATTCTACCACCGTCAATCTTCCGTCCACAATCATCATTAGTTAATCCTACGTGGCTTGAATTTTCTCGCCAAACTTACCAATGAATCTTTAAAATTTAGAGGGCAAAAAAAGTAGGTTTTAAGGATGATGAGATTTTAGATTGTTCGTCCAAATATCTCTATGCTTAGTCTTTCTTTGGGTTGTTGAGTGCCAAAGAGAATATGAAATGCACCATCTTGATCGACTCTGCCCGCTAATATGTAGGGAAGCAAATAACATAAGAAAAGTTTGGGGGTTTTTTCATGTCATCTTTGCTAAAGTGTAATTCATTAACGATGTGAAAATACCACGTAGGATTAACTAATAGTGGTTATAGACAGAAGACTAACAGTTGTAGAATTTGGACAAAAATAAAAGTTGAAGATTTTTTATGAGGCAAAAAAAATTTTTGGATATAATTGATACATATGCTAAAGTTGAGGGTTTTTTTTTTTTTGTATTAGGCCAGTAGAACTAGGATAAAAGTAAAAGTTTGGGCTATAATTGGGACAAAAGTAAAAGTTGAAAGTTTTTTTATCAGACAAAAAAAAAGTTTGGGTATAATTGTCACAAATGCTAAAGTTAAGGTTTTTTTTTTTTGGGTATTGGGCCTAATATGTGGGTGTGTTTATAAATTTATTTATTTGTGTAATATTTCTTGGACATGAACCCTACCACCAAACACTGGACAGGTGAGTGGGTATTAGATGCTACTTAGCGTTAATTTGTCAAGAACAAGATTCATGCCATGTGTAAAACGGCATCTTCCCATCGATCTTGTGATTGGAATGCCAGATCGATTGATTGATTTTGCGAAACGATTATCTCTAGAACATTTCGCCGACAGGACAGAATGTGAATCATGATCAGGTGTTGCTAGTGATTTTCCTAGTCAGCTGCTTCTATAGTGGCAGCCAAATATATATAACCACAAAACTTTTTTTCATAAAATATGAGTGATTTGCAAAGTATTTTTCTAAAAAAGTCACTTATATCGTTTATAAAAATAAAAAACGAACGATATTTTCATCATTCACGTAAATAGTTAGACATAAATTATAGCTTAGTAAATTAAGTTGATAGACTCGTGAATCTAACAAAATCGTTTCTTTGCTATATGCAGATACTAGCAAAGTTGACATTTAAATAGAATAATGGAGTTGCGGACACATTGGCAAGATCGATTTTTTTTTTAGGACGACCTGATCTTCGTTTTGACGTGTACATCCTTTGAATCGATATAAAGGGAAAGCCAATACAGTAGGCATTGCGATGCGATTTCAATGACCATTACCTTTATGTATTTTTCCTTTTATTAGTTGACTATATTTTTCACTTGACTATCCAATGTTCTTACGATTACTAGCACGTACTGTGAAACTTAACTGGTCCAAAAGTTCGGAAAATGCTAACACATTCGCTTCCTATTATCCATCTTGAATCCAAAATAAATTACTATAGAGTAATTTGAGATGACTTTCGATGAATTTTAAATATCAGGAAGGAAAATCGCAAAATGCAAATGCACTTGCATTCTTGAATCTATTCTGATAAATCCGACGTAAATTACTACATAACAATATTCTTTGAAACTCATATCTACTGCAAATAAAACATATGCTAAAAAATTAGACCTAGGAATATCCATAAATTTAATGGTGTAGCTCATCCACAAAAGTCGATAAAGCTAGAGTTAAAAATAACAGAGCTATCAAAATAATTTTATCAATTCATAGATATTATAGTTGGGAAAATTACCAGCTCTGTCCCCAAAATATTGCATGGATATCAATTTAGTCGTAAGTTCTTCTTCTTCTTCTTTTTCCCCAATGTAATCATAAACATTTGCACGAAATTTTAATATAGTCATTCTGATCGCCGCCGGAAAATGCTGACGTGGCAATTCGCAAGTTGTCCAAGTTAGCGAGCTACGTAAGATGGCCAGCAATAATTGGACGTCGCATAAGCAATTTCTAGCAGTAATTGGCCGAGAAGACTATTGGGATTTCGTGCAAAGATTTATGACCGCATTGGTAAAATTAAAAAGTTTATAACTGAATTGCTATCTGCACGTTAAGTTTAGGTATGATTGGCTAATTATCCCTATAATACTGCACAACCGAGATCATCAGGAAATCCATTTCTATCAGCATGTTAGAACCTGTTCATGCAGTCCAACACATGCTTAGGAGACTCACACATGTAAAATTCATCATGGTACATAGATAACACCGTAACACACTCTCTCTCACACAAAAGCTAAATCAAGAACGACACATGCGATTCGACAAATGGGGCCACATGTGTGAAATAAAACCGAGCAGATCTCGACCCCGATATCACGTTAGGCTTTTCAACCGGCAGAATGTTGAAATCGACACGTGGACGGCGGCGAGCACACATATGTAAAGACACTTGGACTCCGATACCATGTTCGACGTTTTTCAATCGGAAAAATGTTGTATTATCTCCAAAATGCGCTCTTATAAATAAATCCGGGATCAAAGCGTGCAAGCGCCAAAGCCCGAATCTAAGGAGAGGGAGGGGGTGCCCCTCCCGAGAGGGAGGTGGGGGGTGTGGGGCCCATCGTGCCTCCCATTCTTCAAAAGCGAGAGCACTCGAAAGAGTATGCTCGCCCGCGTTGGACGGTTGGTTTTTAATTTAAGGGGTTGCTTTGTACGGTGGAGATGATGACGTCCACAGGATCCGGTTGGTGCTGACCTTATTTAGTACGGAGAGATGCCTGTGGCGTGTGTCCGCCCGTTCGATTGTCCAGTCCAGGGAGCCTGGAGAACCAGGGCGTGCGTGTGGGAGGGTCGTCGCCAGCATCCCATCATTGCTTTTGCTTCTTCTACCTGATTAAACATAATGTCACGCTGGATACCCATAACGGATCTGTATGATTCGGCTTAAATAAAATGATTAATATCACGAAAAATCTCAAATTAATATATATGTGAGAAATTTATTCAAAATTATTTTTTAAACAACAAAAAGTTCCAAACTAGTATATCTATAACAAATTTACCCCAAATTATTTTTTTTAACTATCAAAAATCAGAAACTGATACACTTAGGACAAATTTGCCCCAACTAATACATTTGTGATGAATTTACCTTCCATTAATTTCCGTTAAATTGATTTGATATCCCAAAAAAAAAACCCAAATTGATATGTCTATGATAAATAAAGGGTGAAGACCCCCAATAGGCACACCCGGCAATTGTCATGTGTCATCTAACTCGGCAATTTGAAAGTAAAATTTAATAGAAGCTAATGGAGGGTAAAATTTTCATAAGTGTACTAGTTTATGATAAAAATCTCAAATGGGTACATTCAGCAACTGTCATGTGTCGTCTAACTCAGTAATTTAATAATAAAATTTAAGGAAAGCTAACATAGGGTAAAATTATCATAAATGTACAGTTTTATGGTAAATTTGTTAGAAGTGTATCATTTTAAGATTTTTGGTGATCAAAAAATGGTTTGGGGTAAATCTATCGTAAATGTATCAATTTAGGGTTTTACGTAGTAAAAAAAATAGTTTTGGTAAATTTGTCATAAATATACCCGTTTACAATTTTTTTCATGATATTAACCCTAAATAAAACAAGCCATAATTATTTTTCTTTCCGTCAAAATTTATTTTCGGCAATTAAAAAAAAATTACATGTAGATTTATGTATCGAGATTTGCCTGTGATGAAAACCGTTGAGTGTTTCGATCTCCATGTGCCGAGACTAGGCGAGTGGAGACTGGAGGTGACAACGTTCACCGAGAGCAGAGCTGTTGGTGATGGAGGTCAGACACGAGGGGTGGTGGAAAGCAGAGGTCGTGATAGGTGGCGGGGCAGTGCGGTTGCACAAACAAAACAGGGGAGGATGGAGGAATTGGGTCACCGTTGGGCTGTGTCAATGCGTCATTCACTGGGGGCTAGGACAGTACGAGGTTACCTTACGCGGTGAAGCTCTGGAAAGACAAGGAGGTTCCCGACATCGATGACCTAAAGCCGAGGTCGCGGAACTCGCACGAACTCAACTCCGTGGATGAAAATCAAATCCAATGTCCACGGTGACTAACAACTTCAGATCGACGTTTCCGCCAAACCAGAATCTTCCATATTAATCACTATTCAAAGGGTATAAATCAATCTTTGTCTAGCAAGTCTCAATAGACACTTAGTCAATGCCATAACTCTGATGAATTTGACCTTTCGCTCTCGAGGGGGAATCAGTTGCACCGTCAGGTGGGGTACACGATGCGGGCTTTATTTTGCAAAGGACACTCTCGTGGATCATCACTCGATCCTGTCACTCTTTACTTTAACGTTCGGCAGTGTTGGTGGCGTTTAAGGTTAATTAATCTCCGCTTTTGGGTTGCATCATCATGAGACCCTCGGACCCAAAAGGCCGTTCTTCTTCTTCTTCTTTGCCTTTAGATTTCCCTTTTCCTGAGAGAATGACCTTTCAGAAAAAGAGACGAGAAACTGCACATCGAATGATTAAAGAAGCATTAACATGGTATCTTCCAATTTGTAGGCGGTGGACCTACTTGCAGTGGGACAATGGAACACAAAGCTACTGACAAGATAACAAGATCGGTCAAGATCTTGCTCGTGCCGTCATGCTTTTCTGCATAATCGAGAACTTCACCTTGGCCCAACCGAGAGAAATCCCGCCACTTGTAAGGACATGCGAAATATTACACGTACTCAGTCGATTCTCTCTTTCGCAAAAGTAGAGTTTCGTGATGACAAATCATGACTAAGAAGGTGTAGGTCCAAAGGTGCATTGCTGTATTAAGGATTTAGAATTTAGGAGGAGGAATCAATCAAAAAGGATCTATTGCGTCTCGGGCTCGTGCATTGACCTTCGTTCACGAGTAATTGATCGATAGAAAACTCAATGCAAGCCGGCAAATGCCTTTGAACGTGATCCAGAGTCGACCTCATGGCATGTTAACATGATCTAGTGGACTTGCATATGCACGAATCAATTCCCAGCATCCACCACAAGAAAGCAATCGACATTAGTCTAAGTAGCTTTACAATGCGTAAGAGAGATCTCACAACAGGAATGCTACGCAGATGCAATATTGCCTTTTCGTCAAACTCGCTTGTTTTTAAGACGCGCTACTCTTTGTCAACATCAATTTCTCTATCCATGCATTAGAAGCTGGTTGCTTCATTCAGATTGATCTGCTTTCAACTTTTCCTTCTCTTATTGTGAAAGTGACTTGGATCTAATTGTTGAATTGCGTCGAACAGGTTTGTCTCAAACCCTCCGCTTTCTCATGCAAGAGAGAAATTCATGTTTATGTTACTAACAAGTCTATGTCATACATATCAACTTCATAATTTTCAAAGCCACGTTATGGATATCGCTGCCATACGATGTATGATGTCCAAAGTAGACCAGTATGGCCAGAAAAAGATTGATATTATATTTACCGAATATGAACAATTCACGCCATTTGCCCAAAAAGAACAATTTGAGCATAGGCAGTATAGGAGACAGGAATGAACAATTTAATGATGGTTAAGATTGATTCTCAAAAACTGACTCTAACCTCATGTATTGGCTAATTACACCGTCGCCTAACAAAAAATTCCTAGTGGCGATTCTATGAAACTGAAACACTTCCATCTGGCTGCTGTATGCTCAGTGGTTTTCCTACATGCAAGAGAATATCATTCAATCAACACAGGTAAGATGCACCAGAATGAGTACAATGAAGAGATATAAACACAGCTATATTGTCAACTTCCCAGCATGGATTTGTAATGGACCTGATCATAGACAAGTATGTAGCGTTTTAACGAGCAAGCACATGTGAGAGTGCGGGCGTATGCATATGTCTGGGGATACATATGCATCAACCCACATATGAGCAACACAAGCAAGGTTTCAAGCCTTCCAAAAGCAAGCACCGCAAAGCATCCTTGAAAGGATACGCATATTTTCCATCTCCCTGAATTGTTGTTACGTACTGGACCTCTCAAACCATCAAATGCAAATCTATTCTTCTCTCTCTAAGTCCTTGAAAAGTAAAATGTGGCATGCTTGTAAGATGAGATGATGTTTGATAAGTAAGATTATCATTAATATAGGAAACTCTAAAAAGCAATATTCTGACGATCAATAAAAAATGTTACTCGATGATAAGCACAAGATTCATATCATCTAATGTTCCAGTGATATGTTTTAAAGGATTTAGCTCCCCACATTATGGATTCAGCAAAAGCCACAAACTGGGTTATGTGCTATGTGCCCAGCTTCTGACTTATGCTTTATGGATTTCCATTAAAAATGTTGGTATGGATTGGAAAAATAATAGCTAAATCATAATTAAAGTGCAAGGAATTGAGGTGTCCACTGTCCCCTAAGAAAAAAAAGTCATGATAAGCTATATTAAATTATTAATAGAAGGCAACACCAAAGGACAAAAACTACAAGTTTTTTTTTTTTGGTAAAGACAAAAACTACAGTTAAACTCGAGCAAAAATAATAGTAGAATTCCATAGCTATTTGAAAGCACACTAGTCTCCTTTCAATGAGAAATTTGAAAACAGCTTTAACCTTGTTCTCACACTGATGAAAACAATAGTATAACTTTTAAAGGTTTACCTGGGTCACCAGCAAAGAATAACCATTGGGAAAAGTTCTGCTTTTCATTAACTGAATTGGAGCATCCTGAGGCCTCAAAGAATTATCAGCGGATAGATAATTTGATACTTGTGATGGTGGCAAAGATATTGCAGAGATATCTGAACATAATGACAAACTTTTCGAAAGAACCGGCTCAGGTTCTTGCAGTAAAAGCGATTGCTGTGCATCTCTCGGTTCCTGAGAATAGAGTGAGCATAGTTGTTCTCATGAACAATGGCATGTTAGCTATTTGAGAAAGCAAGATCAGAGCAATATGGTAAATTATATCGTTTTAACACTGGTACAAAGTGGACTGGTGATTTTGATCTTGCTATACCAACATGTACATGACTTGTAAAGGCAAGTAGAAAGGGATTCGCCTTGCATCATGCACAAAAAATGATAATGAAATTACACATCTTCTGAACAACACACTTAATTTTGGTGGTATCACCATTAAATGATATACTTTCTCAATAACCAGAACGTTGAATATTCTCCTTCTGACAATTTTAGAGTCAAACTGGTTAAGAGCAGAATTCGAAAAGCCAGAGCCATCAGCAAGGTTTTATATCTATGTGAGGACTCCAACAATCACCATTATGAAGGATCTGCCTCCTCGCATCAAGTATGCCTTTGGAGATGCTATGAATATCACATGACTAACAGATGCAAAACGAAGGATAACACACAGGCTATTAACAGAGCAGAGACGCTAGGAAATCAAGCATCATCATAAGATTAAGTGAAAAGGGCTAGATGACATCAACAGTTGCTCAGATTCTATGAGCAAACAAGAATAACTCTTAGAAACCTATTTGCCATGAGTAAAGAATTCTTTTGAGATAAAGCCAGCATTCACATCTTCTTATACTTACCAAGTCATCAAGAAGCCCATCACTTGATGTCGTGTAATAAAGATGGCTGATAGCTGAACGAGACGGTTGTTTCTCTGAGAGTAATATATTTTGCTAGCAAGGGGCAAAGGAGTACCTAATGTCACAACTAACATTAGCCCTATAAAACTTAAATATCTACCATAGGAAACTGAAAAAAATATGTTGCATGAAAATTCTTAGAAACTTCTCTAGAGAAGCAACTTTGGCTTTAAATTGCATCTTACGTCATGAAATGAAAAATTACAGTGCACTTCCCCACAGAAGTTAGAAATTACAGCGCAACTAGACTATTATACCTTGTGTCAATTGGCTATTTGTACAATTTGCAAGGGATTCTTATAGCCGATAGCACAACCACTCTTCGTTTCTTGTTCCGGAAGTGATTCTTTTGGAAACCCCTACCTGGCAACATGCAATGAAGTGTTAATTAATATACCATCGGATAGACTGGATCATGCACCCTATATCAGCTTTGAACATATTGTAGTGTAATCCAAATGACCAAGCACATATTTGCCTCGAACACGTGATATTTTGGAAAGAAAAATGACAAAAAGATTAAGGGCCCATGTGATTACACTAAAAAATATGCACAAAGTATTTTGTTGCTTTCTCATCAAAATTATAAAATCATATCCAAATTTCAAAAAAAATATATGAAACAACATATGCATATCTATGTATCATTTGAGAGTCGTAAATATTTTAGGAGTTTTCGGCTACGAAAAAGTCAAAAATGCGTAAGATGCAAGAACTATATTAGGTCAAATCAAAAAGTAAAGTCAATCCAGATAGGCCTAGGTTTCAAATCACAACTGTTATCCTGCTATATGCGGTTGAGCATATGGAACCTCCTTAAGAATACTGAATTTCTCAGATCTTGTAGCATGTCCTTGGAGATTTATGCAATTTGGAATGAACTTACTAAATTACTCAGATTTCTTACCACTCCTCTCAACAGTTTTAATGGTACCTAACATACTCGAATAAGTAATCCAGCTTAATATGGAAGGCTTTCATTATCTACTCATGAATACTTCGCTGAAAGTGGAAGACAAATCAATTTGCTTTCTCTTCCAACAACATATAAATTGTGGAACTTGCATTCTGTATTAAATTCTGCAAACGATTTTACTGATTAAAATGCAAAATACCCTTGAAAGTCCATTAATTATTTTGCACAAGTATTTTGCAATACTTCATGCAAGCAAAGGCCACATCAGGCACCTCCTATTATTTGGCAGTTCAGCCCATTAAAACCATTCCAACTTCCAAATATTCCTCAATTTCCATCCATCCCCCTCTTATCCCAACCTAAAGTAAAGCCTCCCTAACTCTCTATCTAGAATTTTTGTGATCTAAAGACAGTAACTCTACAATAAAGTGAGCCACAGAACAACGATGCATATGCTTCATTTTTAGTCCCTGTTTCTGAAGAAAAGAACTAGGCTGCCAAGATGGCCTTACTACAAAGTGAATATGGTGGTTGATACCGGACTGGTATATGCTACTTAACCTGAGGTAGTCTGTTACCTACTTTCATACTCATTCATTACACTCTAATTCATCTAACAGGTCACATATGAGTTCTTTCCGCATTTGGAGTCTTATTAAATTGATTAACTTGACCTTTACAACTTTCAGGGAGAAGCATATTCAGAAATGAAAGCAACATTTTATTCTCATGCCATAATTTAGCTTCAATGATATTTTTTAGAGTTTTCAATTTCTAAACTCAAAGACCTTAACCTAAATTCAACCGCGGGAGTTCACTTATTGGTAAAGGAACAGACTTATGTGTGTGATTTAGTTGCACAATTGCAGCATCTCACATAACACAAATAGTTTCATGATTGATCCACCAACTCAGGTTTCGATTTGCCTTGCATAATCCATGAGTTGATGGTTATTTTACCTGCCTTAAGTTTATCCATTTTCGTTTTGTAAACTGCATAGCTGCTTTTTGGCATGTTTCAAATCAATGACTCGTTTGCAGATCAATAGACCTGCTCTTGAAGACTACTAGGAAGTTTGGGGTATTACCGTCAACTGGGTTTTATTACTGTTCTATAAGTTTCAGGTGGACAAGGAATTATGATATATCAGTGATTTTTTTTAAGGTTTTTCTGCATTAAATAACTAATCACAGTTTTTTATGCTTAGTGTTGGCAACATTCACTCTAATAAAATCTATCAGCATTTTAATATCTGAAGGGAAAAATATGAGTATATTAGAGAACAAGGAGATTAAAATATCAAAGAGGCCAGGCTATAGACTGATACATCTGGTATACTCTCAGGTTATAAATGATCCACGATCCTTTAGTTATTTGCAAAAAAAAAAAACACTTAAAAGAATAGGACCCAAATGTTATAAGAATCTCGTCAAAGCAAATGACAAACATCTTACAAACATGGAGAGAGAGAGAGAGAGAGAGAGAGAGAAGAAGCTATCGTGTAAACCAAACACAATCTACCAAATGCATAAGATCGAAAGAACATAGCAAAAGAAAAAACGAGGCATAAGCATTTGAACTATGGACCCAAATCACACTCAGTTCAAACTTGTATTCAGATGAAGCATATGAAAATAACAATAAATAATTAAAGGCAGTCAAAATTGGATGGAACTCGGCTGATGCAGGCTTAGAGAATTAATAATTAAATTATAGTGCCTCAAGCTAAAGGCACTCGTTTGTCATTTCCTCATCTATTTCCCATGGTATGAAAGCACTCAACTAATATAGCATTCAATCAGTAGAAGATGGTCCATCCAGCATTCCCAATTTCAGGAAACAAATTCCTAAATTCAAGTCTAGCTAGCAGATTCAAGCTATGAACATGTACTTCGAGTGATACCAGAATCTGTTTCTTGATCATCCGTTTCTGACATAAGCTCCCCTGCTATCCTACAAGAACAAAATATAGTTCAGATACTACAACAAGAAACAGAAAGATAAGACACTGACATGCATGTCATTCAAAAGCATCTTTGCTTTTGGCCTTTATTGAGAAAAAACCATGTGACCGTCAAAGTATTTATCCAAGTAGATATGTCAAAGATTCCAGAAATAAGTATACATTTTACTCATTTAAACTCTTATTTAAATAGTACCAATTAAGAAAGGCATATTTCATCTATCTGCGTGTTCACTACACAACACAAGCACTAGATGGCCTTTGTTGAGATGAAGACTCCGCAAATTTGTTTTGATGGCCAGTGAATACTGCTAAGATTATGAATGAGGAGATGAAACAAGAATGGAGTCATACAATCTAGAGCGTTTCGCAGGAGGACGCATTTGACTTGCTGACTCATCAGCGTTTCTAGGGATAACTCCTGGATCATCTTTACTTCTTGGAACAATTTGACTAGCAGAATTTTCTGAAGTAAATAAACTCGATTAACAATTCAGTCCGTAAGAAGTTCATATATCTAATAAAGCATCATGAACAAATAAAAAGACATATATGTCCCCAGATCAAGGAAGAGGAGACGCAATGCTACAAAAGGATCCCTGCAGACAGGCCATGTAACAACTCTTATGGCATTTTTTGACACAGGAACAACTAGATAAATACCCCAGAAAAACCATAGAAAGTGATGTTTCCATAGTGCTCCCTCACGTTTCTCAATAAATGCAATATGCAGGTGATCACATTCTTCAATAGAATAGATGGAAATAGTCAATTTTATAAACACAAGTTAAAGTCGGCTGAACCTCCTCACCTCTCCCACACCCTCTTATTCCAATCAGTGTCACCAAGAATCTTCACTTACTGTTGGACCATTCTAGTGTAGCTTGTGGATAATTATATTAATGAAACCAGATTGATGTTAGAATTCTTGCTTTGATGTGCTTCCATTTAAAGTGAATATACATACTCACTACCCCTCTGAAGAACAAGAGATCATCCAACAGTATGATACGTGAACAAACACCTACGAAAATGCGATGTTAACAGGTCTGATAACTAAATTTCCATGTAGAATACGCGGAATACACTGAAAATTGTGTGTAGGTGCATCACACTAGGTTAATCAACATGCAACTCTTAGAATTAGCATAAAGGATGATGTGTGTAGAAAATTTATTAAGGAAAGGATTAACAAGAAGAAAGAGAGAATCCGAGAATGGAAGAGTGAGAGAATTTCACATAAAACTAGAGAGATAAACACATCTTCATTGTTCATCATCTGAGTTGTTTTCACTCACCAATCACTCCATATTACGACACACCCACCACTTCTTCTGCTCATACATCTGATGTAATGACTTGCTTCCTTCTAATGAATTCCAACTTAAGCCCATTTGAGGCTCTAAGTGAGTATTAGAAAGGGCATGTCAAGAGTAGTTTTTTAACTCAAAGTAGAAACAAAAGGAGTACCCTTTGAAATTGAAATAGACATGATTTGCCGTATGCATCTCATATTCAATCTATATGTCATATCCAGTGATAGAATGGTGGTTTTTTTTTCTCATAAATATCAAGCAATAGGCCAGTTGGGACAATCTTGAAACCACTGGAAACCATTTCAGGTCAAGTTGAGCATAATGAATTGATATTTGATGCAGCACAAGCTGAGCTGCAAGCATCAAGTTGATGAGTCATGTAGAGTTAGAATATGCACTTAATGCAGCTCACTCATAACCCCCTCCACCCCCCCCCCCCCCAACCCCAAAAAAAAACCCCCCTAGTGACACATATTAGCTGAATAAAATCGAACTTCGATTTAGATGCAGTTAGTCAAAGATGAGCATGTATATGATCAAAGAACCACTAGGAACAACATAAAACTACCTTTGACCTCCAAACATAAAGAAGATGATTGCTGGTTTCCATTAGAACGAAACTGTGATGCAACAGTGATGGTATCCTTCACAAATTCATAATTTCCTTGCTCTCCAACAGTAAATCCCTGCTCTAATAGCAGATAAGAATGCAAATGAAAATTGTCACCCCTAAGGAAAATTGAATGATTAATCAATCATTATTCTCATAATAAAATTAGATTCATCATTGTAATCTTAGCAGAACCAAGAGCATCAAGGAGAAATAGAAAGCAAACAATTGTCTAGTACTAATTACTAACTCATTTCATTTCGATTAGGACAAGTGGATTTCTAAAAAGGAACAGATTTACATAAGCTTTAAGCATAGAAGCAATCAGAGAGAGAGAGAGAGAGAGAGAGAGAGAGAGAGGGAATACTGGGAGTGGTGGACTTTTTCCTCTCCTTCCTAGGTGGTCTTTTGCCCCTTCCAGTGCCATTAGACTCCGCAACAGCTTCTTGTGTAGAATTCAGGAACCTACAGATATCTGAAAAAACAATAGAGGAGTGAACCCAAAAGGATAACAAGACCCAACAGCTTAGGATTATCAATAAAAGCCTTTTCTCCATCATTTAAAAGCCTCCATATTTAAAAGTTTAAGGAAAATACCTTAGCATGAAGAAATATAATAGCTTTAGCCAGCATGTTAGGCTTATCAATTAAATGGAAAAGA
Source organism: Psidium friedrichsthalianum (assembly GCA_019149425.1). NCBI lineage: Eukaryota > Viridiplantae > Streptophyta > Magnoliopsida > Myrtales > Myrtaceae > Psidium > Psidium friedrichsthalianum. Next base: position 13,640 of record JAGVVM010004747.1, on the reverse strand, counting down.
GTGCGCTAAGGCTATCCACAAGTTTCAGGCCATGTATTGCATTAGACACTGGGTCGTGGAGCATAGAGACTTGCTAAAAGAGTAATAAGAATAAAGAATATAGGATTTGCAACTCTAAGAAATATCAGGACAAGTGATATAGCGATTCACAATGGTAATAAGAAAAAAGACCAACGAAGAGGGAGTTGTACCACTAGAGAGGCAGTGAGAACCCTACAAAGGAGAGGGGAAAAAATAGAGAGAAATTTTCTGGTCCTCTCACAATGGCAACAATAGAGTGGTTACACTCCACTCAGATTAACCATCTGATATAATCAGACAAAAGGAGGAGATGATTGAACAAGATAAAAACGGACAAGATATCCAGATTGATTAGGAGTCATAGATGGAATAGCACACTTCCAATCCTCAATTTAGCAGAACAACTATGCTAAAAGTGTATCTTCAAATATGTTAGAGGAGAGATCAGCAAAACATATTAACAGAATCCCTCAATGCTTCAGAAAAGTCAGGTTCAAACCTGCATGAGCCATATATTGACTGGCCTTGATTGGCTTCTTACATGCATTGCAACATACCTGCAGGGAGAATATTGTCTTACGATGAAAAGCCACATCGCGTGATCATCATCTAGGGAAACAATTATTGCTGTTTATCTTCGAAAAAACTGACAAGACAGTGGATTTAAAGTACAATCACACAATTGACAAAGCAGCAATAAAGCAATATCATTTAAGGTAAAACCTACTATTAAATAACATTGAGATAATAAATTATGAAGCCAATTTCAAAACATAAACTTGAATCTGAAGGCAGCTATTGTCGTAATCTGCTCAATCTGAACTCTTTGTTCTAACATATTTCACCTCTGTGCTTCATATCAAGCCTGAGCAAGAGGAACTAAAGGCACAGTGCAGCTCTCCTCATGAATAAGGGCAATTGCAGTGATGTACATAAACTCAAGAAAAAGCAAGAAATGCACAGGTAAGCACCAATTAAAAAGTACAAAGATAACATGCTTATCCAACCTTACCAAATGCAGTTGATCAGCCATGGGCTTCAAACCATATACATGCATGTCTGCATCCACAAAGCAGAAACCGCAAGGCAATCAGATTATCAAAAGAACAAACAATCAAAACAGAATAGCACTTAAACCAAGTCACAGCACTTGCACAATTAGAAGCCACAGAACACATTTTCTATTTCTTCACTTTAAGATATATTAACCATCCATCCTCTCCAGTGGTGGCTTTGGGAGCTTCTCTCAAACTGCAGATGCAAGGTTTTAGAGAGAGAGAGAGAGAGAGAGAGATGACATACATACAATCTATCCCAATATAAATAAATGAATCGGTGCAGAGAACATAAAAGTTTTAATGTGAACAACTACATGCTAAAACTTTCTCCTTCCACTTTCTCGACAGGCTTTGGCAGCGAAGGTTGTCCAAGTATTGAAAAGCTTAGATTCTGTTCTTATACCTGCCTTGATCCATATACCCCATGACCTGTCAACTAAGGGTATGTCTAGAATGTCTTTTACTTTTAACTTTTTGCTTAACCTAAATCTTACAACGCACACATATTTAACTCCTTCTAACCCAAAACATCTGAACTTTCTAAACATATAAATGTTAACACAAAATTCGCATATAACTCTTTGTAATCTTTGAAATTTGGATAAACTTTTAAATTTGGCATAAAGACCAAAAAGTAACTTTTTAGTAATGCTTAATGCTAGACAAATAAGCTCTAAATGTAACTTGTGTTGACAAGGAGAAATATCTCCAATGCACCAATAACTCAAACAAGAGATAAAATTATGCTACTAGGACACATGGAGACGTTCTCTCTTATGGCAAATCACAAACCAGGTGATCCAAGACAATGTATGCATAATTCCTGCAAGAGGCAAGAAAGAAGACTTCACTAGGTACTAGATAATACAACTTTGAAAAGTTAGGAACTGATAATCTAATAATTCCATATTCTTATATAGGGGATATGAGCGTTCAACATATAATGGGTGGATATACATACCAAACTCTCTCCTCATTAAGCTGCTTGTTGCTCTAAAGACATTTACCAAGATAAAGAAGAATAAAACAAAAAGACGAAGAGACTCTGCCATTCCATGGGCCAAGTCAAGATACCTCTAGTCAAGATTTCACTTTTTTAATGTCTTCTAATTTTACCCTATAAAATCTATCTCGCATGCTGTTAGAAGGTACTCAGGTTCCTTGCATTTCAATCATTGTGATTCTGTTGCAGAAGTTATATCCACGCTGCCAATTGATGTTCTGCAGTAATCTCCGTTTAAAAGGTCACCCAAAAATTGAAGTAAAAAAAAAAAAATCATGTAGTATAGAAATAACAGTTCCCAATTCAGGATGTCAACCAAAATGGACGGAAAAAAGAACAAAACCAGGACCTTGTTTCCGAAGAAAACAAATAACAACAATTGAACAGTCAACATACACCACACAGAGGCATAAGTTTATATGAGAATGCACTTGCTAATTAGTATACTGCCACTCCACCACCCCATTGTTGCAATGAAACAATGCACAAATTCCATTGCAGGCCATGTATACTAGAAGAATTACCTTCCTCATCGAGCAAATTTGCTTCATCAGCCTCACGAAATTCCTTAAAAATGTGCTGAGCCAATAATTTCTGATGGCTAACTTCCTTTTCTGAAGTTGGGAAAGAGAACTCACAAACAGTCAACAATTAAAAGAAAAGGAACCAATATCAGGCTGTATCAAAAACAAAGTAGCACCAAATGAGGTCGACAGCTACATGTTAATTTCCTTAAGATAGGATAGCAGAATGAAGAGAAAAACTGTTTGAGAGGAGAGTGCATGCGAAGGTCCTCGTTTCTGCCTAGAAGGCACCATAGGGGAACATTTTAACCATTGACAACTTGCCAAAAAGAGGTCAAATCTCGTTAAAAAAAATGTTCTTTGTCCATTGTGTGCCCAGAATTGCCTCATGGTATACCAGGAATTCGTGGCTTTTGTAGTTATCTACAGAAAAATTGTTTTCATTTCACCAATGGTCAGGTCTTGATATAAATGACATACTAGACTAAGTGGACTCAATATCTCACAGATTACACTTCATATAGGGAAGCACTCCTTGCCGCCATTTTGAATGGGATTTTTTATCTTTTAGTTCTTCCTAATAGATGATAGAACAATTGGACATGAAAATAACAAATTAGTAACATGTAATTACAAGCTGCATTTCAACGTTACCAAAAAAAAAAATTACAAGCTGCATTTCAATGAAGCTTCTAAGTGTTGCTAACATCTACCAGAAAAAATCTCCATAATATATAACTTGGACAAAGTGGTCTGTGCATATAGTGTTCTCATTTACAAGTTTGTTAGGTTACTTTTAATAGTATCTCGCTCATTAGTATTATGAAAAAATAACATGCAACCATGCCTATGGAAATACACGTCAGTTCTATCCGACAATCAAAACTATCACCACGTATCAATTGAATTCATTAAGGAACAGAATTGCATATTCGTTTCAGAGAAGTCTGTCAATGTGCATAAACATAGTTGTACTAGCAGACCTCTAAGACAATAAGAGGCCATGCAGCTGCTCAATTCTTAACGCAGCCCTATAAACTGTCTTTTGTACATCAGAAAGTTAATTGACATAATTCCTCTAGATCTTTTCGCTCCAGGTCAATCAGAATAACCATTCATAAGCATACATAATGATTAACAGCTTAATGAAACTCCTTGTTATTGCATGGAATGATCGAACAGTGCTCAGGACAGGGCCATGCAATCCACAGCCAATAAGTACCTGCTGTGTTGGAGAAACTGTCTCCCGCAAGAACCCGAGCCAAAACAGCCATTTTCCCACTCCCAACTGGGCAAACCATTGAGACAGGAGGGATGGTCTAACATATATCTGCACATTGAAATTGACAGTACAGCTCAGTTCATTAATCTAGCACATTCAAGGCGCTGCAGATGCAAATCAACTTGATAATGTGAAAATGAAAAATTCACAATGCTTGTCTCATAAAGCTGCGTTCTTTATGCCAGCCCCGTTGTAAAATACGAAATTCTAAAACAATAACAAGGACATGAATGCTCGAGTACATATGCATGATCTGTTGACCCCATGATTAGGCGGAAAAACATAACTATCATCATTTTTTCCGTTGAGAAATTATGAAATTCGACATCTAAAAGCTCACGGTTTGGAAAATCAAAGTACGTAGTACAGAATGCACATATTAAAAAACGCGAGTAGTTCCAACACACAAGCATGCAGCTCCTTAATTACCCTGTTCTCGACCAAAAGCGCCCCATAATCATCACAGCCGCAACAAACGAAAATTTCTCGCGACTCAATCGACAAATCATATCCAGCGCACCCAACACGCTCATCTATTCAACCGAATCAGCTCCACAAAAAAAGAACAGAGAAATACCTCAATCTGCACAAAGTCCAGCTCGCAACGCCCACACCAAAACGGCGAACCCGCGAAGCAGAACGAGACGAAACCGATCAAACTCCACAAGAGCAAAGAGAAACACCGATGATCGAAGCAATGTACGTCGGAACGATGAACGAAGGCCGAGAAAAGCGCCGCGCAATGGGGGCGAGTCTCGCGACGACGGAAACCCTAAGAAAGAGGCACGAGAATCGCTGCCCGCCTCATGCTATCCGATTCGTCTCTCTCGCGCCCAACGATGTAGCGGAGAATCGCGGGCTGCTCTCTCTCTCCGATTCTAGAGAGAGAGAGGGGGGGGGAAGAGAGAGAAAATTGTGAAGCTTTTTCGGAGGATGAGTGTCGCTGGCGTTTATATTGTTTGTGCGTTGCTCGTTATCGTGATCCTGACCGCACCGTATCTCTGAATTTTTTGAATTTTGGGAAAAAAAGAAAAAGAAAAAAGCTTTTCTTTTTTTCCCCTTTACCTTTTCTTTTTTTTTTCCATTTGGATTTTATGAAGTTTCTTTTAATTTCTCAAAAAAATAAATAAATAAAAAGTTTGATGTTCTGTAATTCTAATTGGGGCTTTATGGTGGCTTGTTTAAATCACTTTAAAAAATTAAAGCAATTTAAAATTTAGTTTGTTTTGTAAGTAGACCCCTTTTCGTGAAAAATAGTGTTGAGATATGCGTGCACAATCGTTAGTAACGTAAGCAGAGAAATGAATCTTGTTTAGGAAGGATTGGGTGATTATTTAATTGAGCAGATTTAGAGCGTAGTTATCAAACACGCGTTAATTGGGTGGTTAGATGATCAAAAGATGGCAAACCATAGTTTTAAAATCATATGTTTTGATGGTAAGGGTAATAGTCGAATATCTGAAAAATGTGAGACAAACACCAGTTTTGTAAGACTATTGTTGCCATTGTTGCGTGTAATAGGACATAGTTATTGAATGTGAAAATAAGGTGAAACAAAAAAACTCAAAACTTTTCCATCCTTGTCGTTATCATTCAATTCCGTCAAAAAATGAACTCCTACCCCTCTTGTGTCCTCCTTGATCTTTTATTACATAATATTTTTAGCTGCTCAATATCTCGCTTTCTCTTATGTAATATGGTGATTTAAGTGGAAGAATTACTACTGATTTTCTACTCATAGTTGGAAAAGTCTTTATAAAATTGATTTCAATTCATGTTGTGTTATATGATTTTTATACTAGAGAAGAAAATATATGATTTTTGTACTAGAGAACTGAATGATTTTCTACATTTCTTTTTGAAGGAACGGCGTTTGAGAAAAAGTTTCTCAAAGATGCATCACAGATATTAAGGGAACATTTTCTCTGTATTTAAATCAAAAATTCGATCCATTCGCCATGATCACCTTGTAAACATAACCTTGATGATTAAGAGATATTTAATATGAAGAATGTAAGGCAACATTGTTAGATCAATAGGATCTTTCAATCACATGAACAAAAAATTAAATTGATAAGTAAAACGTATCCGAATCAAAAGAAGCCATTGTTGATCTGATCAAAGAGAAGATGTCTCCTTATAGGCACAAATCTTCACCACTCTCCTATATAACAATTGAGATGGATGTGTATTTTTCTCTCAATGACTTCGTAGAAGAAGCATCAACGTAAGAATGCGAAATCATAATAATGCGATAGCTATTCTCCACAAAAAGAGATTTTATATAGAGTGATGGAACTAATCCTAAAGCTGCCAAATTTTAATCGTCCATCAAGGTTTAAATATAAGGATTTTAGAAGCCCAATTGGATGTCATTAATATATTTATGTAATATATTTAATTAAATAACAGAACTAATAGGCCACATAATTGAATTAGATTTCGTCAAATCCAACATTCTCTCCCTTGGCCAAAGGTTCTATTAACGATCTGATTCATGAGGCTTAACACAACATATCCCTTAAGTAATGTCATGTCTGACATTTATACAGAACAAAATTGAAGCTAGTATCCATGTTCTAATGTCACAGTACCGTTCTCCATATCCTAGTACAAACATCAAACACAACATCCAATGGCTTAATAGTTATGAACAATAATGTTTCATAGTATAAACATGTTCATGAGGTCCATATATAATTGTTTCTTTCAAAGGCTTCAAATGTGCACATATAACAAGAAGCAACAAACCATAAATTCAAAATCCATTGCATGAGGTGATAAAAATATATAAAAATAAAATACATCGTGTGTCCAAAACCATGGTCTAAATTAAAGGCTATCAACCAAAACCCATGCTACAGCATGTTCTCAAAAGAGTTGGGTGGTAAGCCTTTTGTCATAGGATCCGTTAACATGGCTTTTGTACTAATATGCTAAATGAACACAATTTGACTTTGAACTCTTTCTCTCATGATAAGATAGTTAATGTCAATGTGTTTGGATGTATCACTTGATTTGTTGTTTTTCGAAAAGAAAACAGCAGCTCAATCGTCACAACGAATCTTCAGTGGTCTCGAAATAGTGTCAACTACCTCTGGCTCCATAATGAAGTTTCTCAACAATAAACCATGAGAAACTCACCTGATAACATGCTATGAACTTTGTCTCCATAGTGACAAATGTAGTTATGGATTGATTTACACTCTTCCATGAAATGGGTCCTCTAGAAAGCATAAAAATATAACATGATATGGATTTCTTGGTGTCAATGCACCCAGCATAATCAGATTCAGAATAACCAAAAATTTTAAGGTTATTTGTGTCTTGTAGGTAAGCATAAAATTTTTTGTACCCTGTAAGTAGCGCATCATTTTCTTAGCTGCTTTTTGATGACCCATTCCTGGGTTTATTTGGTAATGGCCAATCATTCCAACAACATACGCTATGTCTGGGCAAGTACATACTTGAGCATACATAAGACTCTCTACTACAGATGCATAGGGAACATGCTCCATTTGTACACGCTCCAATTGATTTCTAGGGTATTATAGTAAGCTGAATTTGTCACTCTTAACAATAGGGGCAATACTGGGAGAGCAGTTATGCATGTTGAATCTCTTGAGAATCTTTTTAATGTAAGCTCTCTAGGATGCCCTAAGATCCCTCGAGATTATCTCCGTGAATCTCAATGCCTATTACACAAGACGCTCACTAAGATTTTTCATCTCAAAGTTAGTGAAGGAAAATTTGGTCTCATCACATGTCCTTATCACTAATAGCAAGTAATATATAATCTACATACAATACCAAAATGCTAAACTTACCACTAATCTTAAGATATATACATTGATCCACTGCATTTTCTTTAAAGTCGAACTACTAATCACATCATGAAACTAAGATACCACTATCTTGAGGCTTGTTTCAAAAGATAGATGGACTTTTTCAGTTTGCATTCATGTGTTCCCTGCCCTTAACCACAAAACCTTGTGGTGTGCCATATAGACATTAAGAAATGTTGTTTTCATGTCCTTTAATGTAACTCTAAATCATAATGAGTACTAAAGCCATGATTATTTTGAAAGAGTCCTCTTTGACTAAGGGGAAAAAGTGTCATTATATCATTCATTCTCTTTGAATGAAACCTTTCATGACTAGTCTAGCTTTATACCTTTCAATGTTACCTTTAGGGTTTATCTTAGTTTTGTAGGACCCATTTACAACCTACAGTTTTGGCCCCTTTAGACAAGTTGCTAGGTCTTAGATACATTAGTTTTCATTGAGTTCAACTTATCTCTATGACTTTAAGCCACTGAGTTGAATGATTGCTTGTAATGGCTTCATCATAAGATAAGATCAGTTCCTATGCTAACATCATAGTTGACTCATCTAGATATACAATGTAATCATCAAAGATAGCTGACTTCCTTTCTCATCTAGACCTCCTAAGAGATTGTTCATTAACAAGAGAAAGAATAGGCTTCATATTATGAGATTCTTCATTAGATACCTCCTTTGGTGGACTAGAACATTCTGGTGAAGGTAATGGTATACTAGACCCTTGAATAGTAGAATCAAAACATGATTTCAAGTAGAAACTTCATCTCAGGTTTCCTCAAGTCATATGTTCTAGGGATACTATATCAGAATTTTCTAAAACACACACATTTCTAGTTTCAAAAACTTAGTGGTATATGAAGGGTGGTAAATCTAAGCCCTTTGATCTTTTAGGGTAACCAATGAAATAACAACTTATGGTCCTTTGGTTGAGTTTCTTCATTTATGGGTTATATATTTTTGGTCTCAACCTAATAGCTCCATACATGAAGATATCCCAAACTCGATTTCTTTTTTGTCCACATTCATAACGTATTTTTTTACCATGGATTTATTGGGAACCCAATTAAGGATATGCTGCTTGTTTTTAAGAGTTTCAACCCAAAACACTTGATAGAGTGTTATGGCATATCATACTTCGTACCATATCCATTAAAGTATGATTTCGTCGTTCGCAACACCATTTTGCTGGGGAGTACCCTACATTGTATATTGAGCAATTATGCCATATTGCTCCAAAAATAAAGCAAAAGCACTAGGATATGACCTATGTCGAAGAACCTTCCTAATATATTTTCCTTCACAATCAGATCTTATAACTTTAATCTTTAGGATGAGTTGATTTTCAACTTCAACTTTGTAGATCTTAAACATGTCTAGTACTTCAGATTTATCATGGATGAGATAGACACAGACGTAACGTGAGTAGTCATCAATGAAAGTGATGAAATACTTATGACCACTAATACCAAGAGTATAGAAAGGTCCACAAATGTTGGTGTGGATAATTTGTAAAAGTCTGTCACTTCTTGTGACACCATGTTTATTGCCCTTCGGATAATAACATTTAAGACAAGTGTCAAAATCAGAGAAATCTAGAGAATGTAGAATTCCATCCTTAATGAGGCGTTTCCATTTTGCCTTGTGATATATGGTCTAGATGTTCAAGCCATGATTTTGAGGAATTTCCATTCTTTGATTTTCCATTTCTTACTAGTTTTAGCAACTTCATCATTCATATTCATTGCAAACTAATGATTCAACAAACAAAGAATCCAAACACAAGTGTAAGGTTTCCCTCTAACTGACCATAACCACATTCACATCATAAAGGAGAAACGGAGCAAATTTTATTCTCAAAACTTAAACGAATAACCACAAGTGCCAATTTTTAAAATAGAAATAAATTTTCTAGTAATACCAGGAATATAAATAGAATCAATTAAATCCAAATTGAAACACTCTCCAACACCAAATGGAGAGTGCCAAACATTTCAATAGAAACTTTTCTCCATTTCCACGACAATGTTTGATCTCCCTTATTTAGATTCTTCTTTTGAAAGGAATCCATGCAATGAATTAGCTATGAGTAGAGTTGCACCAATATCAATCCATCATGGTTTTTAAAGGAGCATTAACAATATAGGACTCATAACAAACGTGACTTAATAAAATATTACCTTTCTTCTCCAGCTAATGTCAGAATTCAAACATTCTTTTCTCACACATCCTTTTGAACCGGAAGGACCTACCTTTTAATCACAGGGTCATGAGTACCCTTATTTCTATAATTGTGACCCTTGCCATGCATCTTTCTTTTTCGTTTATTTGAACCAAAAGTAATTACATGAGCCCCGTCAGGTTGTTGGGACTTTAGCCTCTCTCTTCTTGGAGCACACATAGAAATCAATTAGCTCATCTTCCATTCTCTTTTCGAGTATTATAGTTGATCTTAAAAGGATCAAACTGAGTAGGAAGTGATGTCATAATAAAAGTGAACGAGGAAACTCTTAGAGATTTTCCATCAGCCAGGACTTGAGTTGAGCAGCCATATTCATTCATTGCCTAATGTGCTCACGAACATCATTGATTCATTTTATAATTGAGGGTAATCATTTGAAAATAAGAAGCAGTAGCTCTGTGCTCTCAGTGCCCCCATTCGCTCCTTTTCTTCCCCCTTCCCTTTCTTCCTTTCCTTCTCCCCCTTCCCCCCTTTTTCTCCCTTCTTTCCCCCCTCCCTTTTTTTTTCCTTTTTCCCTTTTTTTTTTCTTCCCCCCTTTTTTTCTTCACTTTTTTTTTTTCCTTTTCTCTTTTCTTTTCTCCTTTTTTTTTTTCTCCTTTTTCCTCCTTTTTTTTTTTTTTTCTTTTCCCCTCTCTCCTCCCCCCCCCTTTTCATTCTTTTCTTCCCTCCTCCCCCCCCCCCCTCCTCCTTCTCCTTTTTTTTCTTTTTTCTTTTCTTTTTTTTTTTTTTTTTCCCTTCCTCCTGGACTTTTTTTTTTCATTTTTTTTTTTGTTTTCCTTGCCCCCCCCCTTTCGCCGCCATTATCGTCTTTTCCTTGATTCACATTTGTTTTTTTTGAATTTTTTTCTTTTTTTTGCTGTTTTTTTTTTTTGGTATTTTATTTGTTTGTTGTTTTAGTACAGGTGTTTTTGTGCATTGGTTGTTTTTTGCATTTTTTTTATTATTAAATATATTTTTTAGCAAACATAGAGCAAATATAGCCTTTTTCAAATTTTTTTAGTCCAACAACTAATTTTTTTCCCCAGTTTTATTGTGATTGATTGCCTGTCACCTTTACTTATTCCTTCTCCACCTCCTTCCCTTTCACTTCCTCTCCCACCCCACCCCATCGCATATCTTCCCCAACACACTGCGGCAAATCACCTCTCCTTACCACAATCCACCCGCCTCATTCACAACTTTCCAGAATAAGTTCACCATCAGTTTACTTTGCAATTCGACAACTCGCCTATGCCAACCACCCCTTTGAGATAAAAAGAAAAAAGGTAGACACACCGATTTCACAACACCCTACCCTCTCAACCAAACAATCTTATTAATGAAACCAGCCTCTCTCTCGTCTCCTACTCCATTTAATTCTCTTCTCCCTCTTCCCTTCACATCAGCCGTCCTCCCCCTCCATTTTTTCTTTCCGTCATCTGTCTTCGTGAGCCCACCAACACAGCCATCTACCGCAATCTCCCACCTATAAAAAAACATAATGCAACAATAAGCAAAAGACCAGCAACACCACACTAAACTCAAACCCCCTATTTATTATCTATACCAAATGTCGGGATCAACGACCTTCCACTCCACAACCAACTCGCCATTCCAGCACAAACAAACATTTCTTTCCACCATAAAGGTTTGGTGCATTTTCCTTTGAAATTTCCCATAGAGATCGACAAGATCTCCTGCCCCTTGAAGACACCATATCCATTTAAACTAAGTAGTCCGCTGTTTTTTCCTTCATCTCCAACTCACGGCACAAGCCAGTCCTCAGCAGTATAAAATTAAGAACAGTCAACCCCAAAGAGTCTGAAAACAGGTATAGAAGGAAAATTATCTACCACCTCTGAAGGCTGTTCCCCCGCGTTTGTGTTTTTTTTTTAGCCACTTACTTCACTCACTGGATCCACTAACTGCACACAGTTTCTCCCACATTGACCATCTCGCAAAGCAATAAGTTAACAAACCATGAAAAAACTAGAATAGTGTCTTTTCATCATGCGGTGACAATACCCCAAAACAGACTTAGCTTACTAATGCATATAAGGGATATAATTTTTTATTACCTTAACTCACAATTTGCCACAACACTCGTGGTAGAAATGTAATATACCGGTCCAAAACTTTTTAAAGATTACAGCGAAGAAAGCCCAATCGTCACCTACAACTCCCACCTACCCCCACACTCTAAGACACCCTCGCTTCCAATCCGACGCATTTTAAAACCCTACCAACCACGAGCCACCTAATCACGCTCTCTTAGCCAGTCGCCCTACCTCACATCTGCCACCACACCTCTATCCCCTCATAAAATGACAACTTCTCATTCTGTGTCTCAGTTTTTCTCTTCTTTCCCCCCCCTATTGAGCTCTTCTGTTCGACAAAAATCGCTCATAAAGCAAGAACACAACTACGAAGACTAAACATACTTATGAAGAGCCCCACGGCCCACATTTTCTATCCATTCTATAACGCCTACTTAATAACACACCCACAGAAGCCTATGTCTCCTTTCTTCTCCTCACTCAAAGAGGCACCCACCCTAAACGTATGGCTTTTTTAGCCCAATATGTTCCCCTTATACTTATTAATAATGCGTCTATTCCTATTTATTTTTTTCCCTTTCCCTTTTCCTACATTCTTTTACCATAAGGTTCCTCCTAATTTTCTTTTTTTTTTTCTTCCATCCTTCCTTTCTCTTCCCTCTAACCCTCACTTTTCCTTTCCCCTCATTTTATCCTGTCCGCACCACATTTCCCACAACCCGGCCTCCCCTCCACTAATTCACGCTATCTTACATTTGGCCCTACCATTACTTCAACTGACACCATCCGCTGCTACTAGCGCCTAACGCAACAACACTCAATCAAAGATGGTGAAAAGCTCCTCGACGCTACATAATACATTAATTTCTTTACCCACTCTTACACTTCTCCCACCCTGCCACACGCCCACCACCAATCTATTGTTACTCAGTCCCATTACAATTTACTTACACCTCGACTCTCCCCTCTTTATCATAGCCCAGCCCCAGATAATCTTATACCTTCCTTCCCTCTAAAGACGCAGCCCACAGCGCAAATATTCCCCTTAGGTATTTACTTTCTTTTTTTAGCCATTTTTTTGTTTATTTTTTACTATTCTTTTTTTTCAACACTTCCTTATTTTTTCTTCATTCCTTTCTTATTACCCACTCTCCTCCTTTTTTCCCCCTTCGTCCCCTCGATTTATTTTTCTCTCTGTTCTTATATCCTCACCTTGTTCCCCCTCTTTAGACAAGCAAATGTCTATTATCATCATCATCCCCTCCCATTTATCTCCCGTCTCTCTACTTTATTTCTCGGTTTTCCCCATTTCCCCCTCCTTTCCTGTTTCTTCTTTCTTGCCTTTCTTCGAGTCCTTCCTAGCCCCTCCCCCTCTTTTCCCTCATGCTTATTCTAGTGTGCTCATTTTTACATCCTTTCTCCTTCTCTATCTCTTTTTATTCAATTCTGTTCAATCTCTCCCAATCTTTATTTCATTTCTTCGGACTACCTCATTTTGCAACTCATCTCGCTCATAAGCCATATACATCCACTCCCTAAGCAAAATCCTACTTATCACCATATGGTTTAATTTGGTCACTAAGCGCCATCATTCCTTCTCTTCACTCAATCCATTCTTCCATGTTTCAGCCACC
>JAGVVM010004746.1:0-44009 GCA_019149425.1 Psidium friedrichsthalianum | reverse complement strand
GGCACGGTTGTTTACACCTTACGTCGAGACATGGCCCTTCTATATAAACCCCACTAGGGTTTCACCCAATTTATTCAAAGCCATCATTTGCAATCCAATTGAACAGAAGAGGAGGGGGAGAAAAGGCAAATGGCCGTGAGGAACACAATTTTCGCTTTGGCCGTGATCGCCGCGCTACTCATGGCACGTGCCTCCTCCGCGACGCCAGAATGCTCCCGGGAGTGTGTGCCGGCTTGTACGAAGTCGGGCGAGAGCGAGCAAGCGTGCGCCAAAGCGTGTATCGGGGCCTGCAACAAAGTGGGGAAAAATGGCTTCGACGATTGGGGTTGGGGTTGGGGGATAGACAAAGAGGTACCCCATGTCCCTAAAAATCGTTAGATGATTTACGGTGTATTAAACTTTTTCACCTTATCACAAAAGTAATCATCCATGTATTAGTCTCCAATGAAGACAACGTTACGCTCGTGATGGGATGAATCAGGCGGATGTCTGCATACCACGAGAAAGATAATGTAATGAATAAAATAATGTTTTGTACCAAGATCCATCTCTCCTTGATTTTTTTTACTTTTGTTGGAGAATCCTCAACCAGTAGTTTGCAAGTTCTTCTTATCCCTAAGGCTTCTTCCCTTTTAATTTTAATTTTTGTTCTTTTGGCTCAATTGGTAGAGCAAGATTCATGCTAATCAGCGAGCTACCCGGGCGGTGCGCACTCGTTTATCGTGTAACCGGCGCTGGCGATGATATTCAATCTCGATTAAACAATGACGAATAGATCGAGCGTGGTCCAAATTCGAATTTCGGCGAACCCTATTACCTCGGTCAAAGATGTCCAATTTGGTCAAATCAGTAGACTGTGGAAAATGCACCAAGATCTGACTTCTTGCTCGGTGCGAATGACTGCAAAGAATCATCGCCCCTAAAGCTGTGCAAAGTCTAAAGTGCTCTCTCTACGTCCTGAGCACCTCAGACATCTCTTTCGAGTTCTTCTTCGTGGGATCGATAATTTAACATCTCTCGACGATCGACTGATGGCAGAGGGGGGGAGGAGAAGAGGCAATAAATTTGCTTACGATGTTGGAAAATTTGAAAAAGTTACGACCCGTTACATTCCGAGGATTCGCCGGTCGGTGGACCATAGTAGCTCCGGCGATGTCAGGCGACAATAGACAAAAGGGGGAAGAAAAAGGCCTGACGAGTAAAGACCGCGAGCTTTACCGTGCGACGCGACGCGGGGGAGCGTGGGCCCCACTCGCGACTCGCGGCAAAAAAAAGAAAAGGAAAGAAAGGTGATCAAATCGTAAGGACGATAAAACAGTGACCCCTCACCGTGCGCCCATGCACACGCGGCTCATAATAAACCGCCCTCCCGCACATGGCTAACTTGCGCCTCGTCGGAATGTCACTCCAAACCTAGACACGCCTAATCTTTCTTTCTCTCTCTCTCTCTCTCCCTCTCCCTCTCCTCGTCTTGCTCGCGCTCGCTCGCCCGCGAAAGGCGAATTCAACTCACCGATTCATGAAGTTACAGGTTCTACCGCAGAATGTTCTCGTAATCTACGTTCGCGGTCTTATGCCATCTCATTACTTCTTGAGCTTCGCGTGGTTTGTACGGAGAATTAGTTGTGGAGAGGTCGTTGATTTGTGCTGAAATACTCGGTTAGGGTTCTGATTCCGCTGCTGCTCGCTTGCTGCTTTCACTGTAACGTTGCTGCTTAGTTTGGGCGTAGCATGATGTCTGCCGGTATGTTCTTGTAGCGGTTTGTTTTTCTTTTCTTTTCCCTAGTTGATCCGTCATGGGTAATGTGGAAATCCCCAATTGGCTCAAGGGTTTGCCGTTGGCGCCCACGTTTAGGCCGACGGACACTGAGTTCGCGGATCCTATTGCTTATATATCTAAAATCGAGAAGGAAGCAAGTGCTTTCGGGATATGCAAAATTGTCCCGCCCTTGCCCAGACCGTCTAAGAAGTATGTTTTGGGAACTTGAACAAGTCGTTGCTGAAGTGCCCCGAATTGGGGTCGGGTGCAGGTTCGCAGACTACTTTGCGGAAACCAGGGTCCGAGGACAATGGCTCTGACGGGGAGGCTAGGGCACTGTTCACCACGAGGCAGCAAGAATTAGGTCAAAGCGTGAAAAGAGCGAAAGGGGTGGGAAATAATGCTCACTTGGGAGTCCAGAAGCAAGTTTGGCAAAGTGGCGAGATGTATACTTTGGAACAGTTTGAGGCTAAGTCAAAGGCTTTTGCACGTAACCTGTTGGGTTTGGTAAAGGATGTTTCTCCTGAGGTTGTAGAAGCCTTGTTTTGGCAGGCAGCTTTGGAGAAGCCTATATACGTGGAATATGCTAACGATGTACCCGGGTCTGGTTTTGGAGAACAGGATGGTAGGTTTCGCAATTTTCATAGACGTAGGAGGATGAAGATGGATTACCATAGGCATAGAGAAGGAACTGATTCCAAGAACAATGAAGTAGATATTGTGAAATATTCTCATCGTAGCGAAACCAAAGATTCGTGTCCTGGGGATGATTCTTCAGGTTTGGAGACATGTAAATCATCAACGTCTCAATCAGGTTTAATGCCAGAGGAAACTTCACGAGCCTGCCGTAGAAGTAACTCTGGTAGCAATGAGCTTGAAGGCACTGCAGGTTGGAAACTTTCGAACAGTCCTTGGAACTTACAGGTGATTGCAAGGTCATCTGGATCACTTACCCGCTTCATGCCAGATGATATTCCAGGCGTGACTTCTCCGATGGTCTATATCGGCATGCTGTTCAGCTGGTTTGCTTGGCATGTTGAAGATCATGAGCTTCATAGCATGAATTTCCTTCACATGGGCTCTCCAAAGACCTGGTATGCTGTCCCTGGAGATTATGCATTTTCTTTTGAGGAAGTTCTTCGCAAGGAGGCTTATGGGGGAAATATGGATCGCTTAGGTATGGTTTTTCTTTATATTTGGTTGCACAGACAAAAACATTCATGTCAACTATAAAGGATGTAATGTGAAAAGGTGTATACCAACCATATATATTGAAACTAAATTGCTGAGTAATGCTTCCAACGCATGAGTTGACTATTCTGTTCTCCAGAGCTGCATAATTGTGTACTGGAGGCGAGCAAACTAAGGAGCTGTCTTTTTGAAATCAACCTGATCAGATTGTAATATTTTATTGTTTGAAATTCTAAAGTCATGTAGTTCAGTCTTTTGTATGTTGCTGTGTTGCAAATTGCCATCTATGGATACATTCTTCTGTTGTTATTTGGCTTTTCAAAAATTAAATGTCACCACAAGTTCACATGGACTTTATTACATAGGCAAAATTGTCTAACCTAGGCCCAGTTCTTATTTCCAGCCGTTCTCTCACTTCTGGGTGAAAAGACAACTCTTCTGTCACCTGAGGTAATTGTTGAAGCTGGCATTCCTTGTTGCAGGTCGGTTTTTGTTCTCCTTTGCCTTCTTTTGGTGGGCTGTGTTGTGTATGAGTTGCAGGTCTGCAAGATTACTAACGTGGGGTTATCTTATTTTGCTATTTTCAAGGTTAATACAGAATCCGGGTGAATTTGTGGTGACTTTTCCAAGGGCTTATCATATAGGATTCAGCCACGGTAATTGCTTTGTTATTTGTCTGCAAATTAACAAGATTCCGCTGAGAAGTGATAATATTCATTTTGTTGCATCATTTCTGTGATCTATTACCTACTTGCCTCTGGGGAAATGAGACATCATGAAGTCACTGGAGACTAGTAGCGTAGGGCAAGTTCTTGGAATCACAACTCCATGGATTGTCACAACTTTGTAAAATATGAATTTCATATAAAATTTGAGGCTCAATAGTAGGGAACTGCACCGCCTTGTTATATCTGGCTGAACAATGGTTTATCTGTATAGACAGAAGGGATTTGAAGTGTTACCCTTTTGGCTATTGTACTATGCTGGGTCCAAAACATATAACTGTTCTAGTTTAATTCTTTCCTAGCGATTGGGTTTTGGCAACAAGGTTTCTCTTCATCATTTTATCCAAAACTTTTCATATGGGCAAGATGTGTTAGCATATGGCCAGATGGCATATAAAGAATTTTTGCATTTCATTAACATATGGTGTCGGACAGAAGAAGTTATAATTTTTGGTTCTTAGTTGCAATTTGGTATGCCTTGGGCTACACTTGCAAGATGAATATTGCATCCATGGAATTTCTGGGTTTGGGTTTTGATATTCTTTCTTGCTACATTTACAATGTCATTTGTAAACTTCAGGATGTTTTAAATCCTTTCAGCCGAATATTCTTTTCTTTATGTGGTACTTACTATACGGATCCTTTCTTTTTTACGAAGTAGGTTTTAATTGCGGCGAAGCAGCTAATTTTGCAACCCCTCAATGGCTTAGATTTGCAAAGGAAGCTGCTGTACGTAGAGCTGCGATGAATTATTTGCCCATGCTCTCTCATCAGCAGCTGCTCTACCTGCTGACCATGTCTTTTGTTTCAAGGTGCATACAGAGCATGTATACAGAAGAGATCTATGCGTAGTAGTTTACAGTCATACTTTTTTCTTCTGATGCCAGAGTTCCAATGTCTTTTTCCTGGGGCACAGAAGTTCTCGCCAATGATCGCCTTGAGAGAAGAAAGAGCTAGTTCTGTGAAAAAAGCTTCTGAGAAGACAAAGAGAGAATGACCTGTGAATTTCTCTTCTTTTTCTGGAACATGAGTAATTTGGAACCCTCATATGCTATTCTTCTGTAAAGGATCTCAGTTACCATGGAACATGGTGCCATTTCCTCCTCAGAATATGCTCACTTCTTTCTGGAAGGATCAGTAATCTTGATCAACTGGTGACAATTTCATGGAAGCTCTGAATGACTCAATGTCAAGGACGATTTATTGTTTTGGATTTTCAAGTTGATTCCTCATTTTGTGTAGCTTGCGGAATTCTTGCTTCCCGTCATTATGTCTGTGATACAACCATTTTCAAATGGCATCGGCAGAATTGTTACCTGTGAGCTTATTATACTCATTCCCTTGCGGTGAATTATATCTGCATTTCTATTTGTCTTTGTACCTCGTTTTTAACTGTAACTCGAACTTGTGTGGAAGAAATCTAGCAGATGTTTTTGCTTCTAACCTCTTATTTGTGCTAACAGAACCAACAGGAAGTTGTGGCTACATTTTGCACAGGATTTTCTGTGCCACAGCAGGTTTGTCTGTCTGATTATTAGGTTTCTGATGTCTTCTCCAGCACTGGCAATTGACACAAGGCTTCCATAGCAGAGGCTTCTGCTAGTTCCAGTAGAACCCAAAACTTGAATTCCTTCTATGTATTGAAGAATTATTTCTTCTCTGACAGCATACCGTCCAACTTGCTCCTCAATACTTTGTAATCCTTTCTTGGAAGGCTCTCACATGGCTCAACTTCTTGAATATTTAACTTAGTCCTCGAGCGAGATTTCCTGGACTTCCATTTAAGATTAAAAGTGTTAGGAGCTTTCACCAGAAAACAAACCGCCCAATGTTAAGGCATGTTGGACTCGATTTGATGGGGAATTCTTCCTCGCTTTTACACAATAGCAAGTTAATGCCCAGCTTTGAAGTCCAGTCATCGGGTACAGGCATTCTGATCATCAATCGCAAGGTCTATCAAGTTTAGATCTTCTTCTGAAGCAGGGTCAAATGGAATATCCTCGTACTTAAAAGAAACATCAATCTCCTCGGCAATGGCACCAGCATATGCCTTCATTTTCTGATAGTCTACAAAATCAGAATTTAATGGCAATCAATATAGTAACTAAGCCAATGGATTGTGCACTTCCACAATGATAGTGAGAGCACAATCCAGATAGATGACTTCCATTACCACGAATGTCATAGTATCATACACCTCTGAAAAACTCTATTATCATTAAAAAAGTGAAAATCACCCAAATTTATTTGAACTTAGAACCTGAGTTGCTTTGTATTTTCATAAATAGCACTCATACTCAACCCAATCAACAAGACAGATAGGAAGCCAATTTTACCGGAATGGCAGATCACAAGCACATTTGCTCCACCTTTGGACTGCAAAAGCTCTTTTGTTTGAATTGCATGCTCCAAACAAAAGATTCGTGGTCTTATTGATCCACCAGAACTGCCTGTACCCTTTTCTAAGTCTGTGCCTAAAGCTACTTGCAAACCCATACCCTTTTCTGAGTCTGTGCCTGATGATAATTGTAATTGCATTGGAGGCAAAGCGGTATCAGAAATATTTGACCGGTCCTCTGCAGAAGAAAGGACGATAACACATCAAACACTTCAAGTTAACCTGTTGAGGTAAAGTAAAATACTCAAAGTTCAATCAGTTTGCTTTATGTTCCTTGTAATTAATAAATACACAATAATAGAAAATTCATTTTGGGTTTTGCGTAAGAGACATCTGCCGTGGACATTGGGCGGTTGTTCTGAGACCAGAATGAACACCTATTAGTCTGCATCAGAGTTAAACCCCACGGCAACAAGCCTTGTGTCATATGTGCCACAACTATGACTAGTAACTCTAAAATCAGCGACAAATAAGAGGGTAGAAGCAAAAACATGTAAAATAGCCAATTTCTTCAACTGAGGTTCGAGTTACAGTTAAAAACGAGAAACTAAGACAAATAGAAATGCTAGAGTATAATTTACCGCAAGTTTGTTGAGTATAATGTTTTGTGGGTAACAATGCTGCCGATGCCATTTCAGATGGTTGTATCACAGACATAAACGGGAAGCCAAGAATTCCGCAAGCTACACAGGGCAATGTTCCGGAATCAACTTGAAAATCAAACAATAAATCGTCCTTGTCCACATATGAGTCATTCAGAGCTTCCATGAACATTGTCATCTCTTTGAAAAGATTAATCGAGCTATCATTTCCAGAACAGTGGTGTGAATTCTCTCTTTCTGAGGAGGAAATGGCACCAGTTCCATCAGGCAACTGAGATCCTTTACTCAAAGAAGGTAGCATATGAGGGTTCCATATTACTGCATGTATGGTAGACTCCTTTCCAAGAAGAGAAGATAATAGGTCATTCTCATTCAAAATGTCTTCCAGAAAAGCTTTTTTCACAGATAGCTCTCTTTCTTCTCTCAGGCGATCTTTGAGGCGAGAACTTCGTGCCCCAGGAATTAAAGACATTGGAACTCTGGCATCAGAAGAAAAAAGTATGACTCAAGTAACTACTACGCATAGATATTCTTCTGTATATACATGAGAATCTGTATGCACAAGCTGACCTTGAAACAAAAGACATGGTCAGCAGGTAGAGCAGCTGCTGATGAGAGAGCATGGGCAAATAATTCATCGCAGCTCTACGTACAGCAGCTTCCTTTGCAAATCTAAGCCATTGAGGGGTTGCAAAATTAGCTGCTTCGCCGCAATTAAAACCTACTTCGTAAAAAAGAAAGGATCCGTATAGTAAGTACCACATAAAGAAAAGAATATTCGGCTGAAAGGATTTAAAACATCCTGAAGTTTACAAATGACATTGTAAATGTAGCAAGAAAGAATATCAAAAACCCAAACCCAGAAATTCCATGGATGCAATATTCATCTTGCAAGTGTAGCCCAAGGCATACCAAATTGCAACTAAGAACCAAAAATTATAACTTCTTCTGTCCGACACCATATGTTAATGAAATGCAAAAATTCTTTATATGCCATCTGGCCATATGCTAACACATCTTGCCCATATGAAAAGTTTTGGATAAAATGATGAAGAGAAACCTTGTTGCCAAAACCCAATCGCTAGGAAAGAATTAAACTAGAACAGT
Source organism: Psidium friedrichsthalianum (assembly GCA_019149425.1). NCBI lineage: Eukaryota > Viridiplantae > Streptophyta > Magnoliopsida > Myrtales > Myrtaceae > Psidium > Psidium friedrichsthalianum. Next base: position 36,227 of record JAGVVM010004746.1, on the reverse strand, counting down.
TATATGTTTTGGACCCAGCATAGTACAATAGCCAAAAGGGTAACACTTCAAATCCCTTCTGTCTATACAGATAAACCATTGTTCAGCCAGATATAACAAGGCGGTGCAGTTCCCTACTATTGAGCCTCAAAATTTTATATGAAATTCATATTTTACAAAGTTGTGACAATCCATGGAGTTGTGATTCCAAGAACTTGCCCTACGCTACTAGTCTCCAGTGACTTCATGATGTCTCATTTCCCCAGAGGCAAGTAGGTAATAGATCACAGAAATGATGCAACAAAATGAATATTATCACTTCTCAGCGGAATCTTGTTAATTTGCAGACAAATAACAAAGCAATTACCGTGGCTGAATCCTATATGATAAGCCCTTGGAAAAGTCACCACAAATTCACCCGGATTCTGTATTAACCTTGAAAATAGCAAAATAAGATAACCCCACGTTAGTAATCTTGCAGACCTGCAACTCATACACAACACAGCCCACCAAAAGAAGGCAAAGGAGAACAAAAACCGACCTGCAACAAGGAATGCCAGCTTCAACAATTACCTCAGGTGACAGAAGAGTTGTCTTTTCACCCAGAAGTGAGAGAACGGCTGGAAATAAGAACTGGGCCTAGGTTAGACAATTTTGCCTATGTAATAAAGTCCATGTGAACTTGTGGTGACATTTAATTTTTGAAAAGCCAAATAACAACAGAAGAATGTATCCATAGATGGCAATTTGCAACACAGCAACATACAAAAGACTGAACTACATGACTTTAGAATTTCAAAACAATAAAATATTACAATCTGATCAGGTTGATTTCAAAAAGACAGCTCCTTAGTTTGCTCGCCTCCAGTACACAATTATGCAGCTCTGGAGAACAGAATAGTCAACTCATGCGTTGGAAGCATTACTCAGCAATTTAGTTTCAATATATATGGTTGGTATACACCTTTTCACATTACATCCTTTATAGTTGACATGAATGTTTTTGTCTGTGCAACCAAATATAAAGAAAAACCATACCTAAGCGATCCATATTTCCCCCATAAGCCTCCTTGCGAAGAACTTCCTCAAAAGAAAATGCATAATCTCCAGGGACAGCATACCAGGTCTTTGGAGAGCCCATGTGAAGGAAATTCATGCTATGAAGCTCATGATCTTCAACATGCCAAGCAAACCAGCTGAACAGCATGCCGATATAGACCATCGGAGAAGTCACGCCTGGAATATCATCTGGCATGAAGCGGGTAAGTGATCCAGATGACCTTGCAATCACCTGTAAGTTCCAAGGACTGTTCGAAAGTTTCCAACCTGCAGTGCCTTCAAGCTCATTGCTACCAGAGTTACTTCTACGGCAGGCTCGTGAAGTTTCCTCTGGCATTAAACCTGATTGAGACGTTGATGATTTACATGTCTCCAAACCTGAAGAATCATCCCCAGGACACGAATCTTTGGTTTCGCTACGATGAGAATATTTCACAATATCTACTTCATTGTTCTTGGAATCAGTTCCTTCTCTATGCCTATGGTAATCCATCTTCATCCTCCTACGTCTATGAAAATTGCGAAACCTACCATCCTGTTCTCCAAAACCAGACCCGGGTACATCGTTAGCATATTCCACGTATATAGGCTTCTCCAAAGCTGCCTGCCAAAACAAGGCTTCTACAACCTCAGGAGAAACATCCTTTACCAAACCCAACAGGTTACGTGCAAAAGCCTTTGACTTAGCCTCAAACTGTTCCAAAGTATACATCTCGCCACTTTGCCAAACTTGCTTCTGGACTCCCAAGTGAGCATTATTTCCCACCCCTTTCGCTCTTTTCACGCTTTGACCTAATTCTTGCTGCCTCGTGGTGAACAGTGCCCTAGCCTCCCCGTCAGAGCCATTGTCCTCGGACCCTGGTTTCCGCAAAGTAGTCTGCGAACCTGCACCCGACCCCAATTCGGGGCACTTCAGCAACGACTTGTTCAAGTTCCCAAAAACATACTTCTTAGACGGTCTGGGCAAGGGCGGGACAATTTTGCATATCCCGAAAGCACTTGCTTCCTTCTCGATTTTAGATATATAAGCAATAGGATCCGCGAACTCAGTGTCCGTCGGCCTAAACGTGGGCGCCAACGGCAAACCCTTGAGCCAATTGGGGATTTCCACATTACCCATGACGGATCAACTAGGGAAAAGAAAAGAAAAACAAACCGCTACAAGAACATACCGGCAGACATCATGCTACGCCCAAACTAAGCAGCAACGTTACAGTGAAAGCAGCAAGCGAGCAGCAGCGGAATCAGAACCCTAACCGAGTATTTCAGCACAAATCAACGACCTCTCCACAACTAATTCTCCGTACAAACCACGCGAAGCTCAAGAAGTAATGAGATGGCATAAGACCGCGAACGTAGATTACGAGAACATTCTGCGGTAGAACCTGTAACTTCATGAATCGGTGAGTTGAATTCGCCTTTCGCGGGCGAGCGAGCGCGAGCAAGACGAGGAGAGGGAGAGGGAGAGAGAGAGAGAGAGAAAGAAAGATTAGGCGTGTCTAGGTTTGGAGTGACATTCCGACGAGGCGCAAGTTAGCCATGTGCGGGAGGGCGGTTTATTATGAGCCGCGTGTGCATGGGCGCACGGTGAGGGGTCACTGTTTATCGTCCTTACGATTTGATCACCTTTCTTTCCTTTTCTTTTTTTTGCCGCGAGTCGCGAGTGGGGCCCACGCTCCCCCGCGTCGCGTCGCACGGTAAAAGCTCGCGGTCTTTACTCGTCAGGCCTTTTTCTTCCCCCTTTTGTCTATTGTCGCCTGACATCGCCGGAGCTACTATGGTCCACCGACCGGCGAATCCTCGGAATGTAACGGGTCGTAACTTTTTCAAATTTTCCAACATCGTAAAGCAAATTTATTGCCTCTTCTCCCTCCCCCCCTCTGCCATCAGTCGATCGTCGAGAGATGTTAAATTATCGATCCCACGAAGAAGAACTCGAAAGAGATGTCTGAGGTGCTCAGGACGTAGAGAGAGCACTTTAGACTTTGCACAGCTTTAGGGGCGATGATTCTTTGCAGTCATTCGCACCGAGCAAGAAGTCAGATCTTGGTGCATTTTCCACAGTCTACTGATTTGACCAAATTGGACATCTTTGACCGAGGTAATAGGGTTCGCCGAAATTCGAATTTGGACCACGCTCGATCTATTCGTCATTGTTTAATCGAGATTGAATATCATCGCCAGCGCCGGTTACACGATAAACGAGTGCGCACCGCCCGGGGTAGCTCGCTGATTAGCATGAATCTTGCTCTACCAATTGAGCCAAAAGAACAAAAATTAAAAATTAAAAGGGAAGAAGCCTTAGGGATAAGAAGAACTTGCAAACTACTGGTTGAGGATTCTCCAACAAAAGTAAAAAAAATCAAGGAGAGATGGATCTTGGTACAAAACATTATTTTATTCATTACATTATCTTTCTCGTGGTATGCAGACATCCCGCCTTGATTCATCCCATCACGAGCGTAACGTTGTCTTCATTGGAGACTAATACATGGATGATTACTTTTGTGATAAGGTGAAAAAGTTTAATACACCGTAAATCATCTAACGATTTTAGGGACATGGGGTACCTCTTTGTCTATCCCCCAACCCCAACCCCAATCGTCGAAGCCATTTTTCCCCACTTTGTTGCAGGCCCCGATACACGCTTTGGCGCACGCTTGCTCGCTCTCGCCCGACTTCGTACAAGCCGGCACACACTCCCGGGAGCATTCTGGCGTCGCGGAGGAGGCACGTGCCATGAGTAGCGCGGCGATCACGGCCAAAGCGAAAATTGTGTTCCTCACGGCCATTTGCCTTTTCTCCCCTCCTCTTCTGTTCAATTGGATTGCAAATGATGGCTTTGAATAAATTGGGTGAAACCCTAGTGGGGTTTATATAGAAGGGCCATGTCTCGACGTAAGGTGTAAACAACCGTGCTAGCCAAGAGGGAAATTGCTTGTCATTATTGTTACAAAACGATTTTCTGTGGCTTGGAGAAAATCATGGAGACATATTAGGGCATTAAGGAGTTGCGCAAACATCTCATTTTCCTTTTGTTACTTATCTTGTGGGAAGTTGAACCTGTTTCCGAATTTACCTCAAATGCTTGCCCGTATAAAGCTGTATTAAGTTAAATTCGAAAGAATTACCTTTTTTGGTGTAATTAGGGGATAAGTCATAAAATTTATCTAGTTTCTACAATCGAATACATGTGTTACATTCATCCAATTCGAGTAACAGAAAATACTAATTTGTCATTATTCTTATTATTTTTGCACATGACACAATGGTAAGAAAAAAAGCCACATTAAAAAAGATTTTTTAAAAAACAAAGTCAAAACAAGTTGAAAATAGCGTCATTTGGGCAAATAAGACGAATAATCAAGAACCATAAAAGTTACGGTAATCTTTTTTTAACTATGGTTATTTGACAAACACTGAATCATATTGACTTGCATTGGCTATGGGAAAGTTGAATATTGGCATTGAATATAATCTTAGTGTATTACACAATAAACGAACACACATCGCCATATCGATTGATCAATTATTCATCCAATTCGAGTAACAGACATTACATATGTGTCATTTTTCATATTATTCTTGCACATAAGGCAAAGGTGAAAAGGTGCCATATCAGAAAAAATAATATTTTTTATAAAAAATCAAAAGAAGCCAAAAAAAAAAAAGGAGTCATTTTGTAGGCACAAACAAATAATCAAGATTCAAAAAAGGTACGCCATCTTTTTCAACAACGAATTTTTTACAAGACTTATTCATATTATATGCATTGGCCCATGGAAAAGTGGAATGCTATCATTGAAGATAATCGTTAGCCCCGCTTATAAAATAAATGATACACACCTCTCAGCCGATCGATTGATCATTCATCTAATTCAGTAACAATAAATATGGAGGTGTCATTTTTCTTATTATTCTTGCATAGGATGCAACTAAGAAAGGTGCCGCATCAGAAAAAATGAGATATGTTTATAAAAAAAAAGTCAAAAAAACCAGAAAAAAAATCATTTGAGCAAGTAGAGACAAGTAATCAAGAACCAAAAAAGTTTTGGTCACATTTTTTAACAATGGCTTTTTTTGAAAACACTCATTCAAATTTACCTGCATTGGCCATGAGAAAATTGAATGCTGCCATTGGATATAATGTTTAGTGCCGCATACACAACAAACGAACAAACCACAAAGCCGATTGATTCGATTATTCATCCACTTTGAGTAATAGCAAATACTAATGTGTCAGTTTTCTTATTGTTCTTGTACATGACGCAATGGTGCAAATGTGCCACATTAGAAAAAATTAGATTCTTTAAAAGTCAAAAGAAGCCAAAAAAAGAGTCATTTGGGCAAGTACAGACAAGTAATCAAGAACCAAAAAAGTTACAATCACATTTTTTCAATAAACCTTTTGCATTTGTGTCAATTCAATCCTAAATTTTTTTTTGTATCAATTCAATCCTAAACCTTTTTCATTTGTGCAAATTTACTCCATATGGGTGATTTTGGTTGGCAATTGGTCGGCGTTGTGTGTGAAAATTTTTCGTAATATTTAATATTTTGTCAAATTATTTTCTCTTTTCCTCTTTTCTTTTTTTTTTTCCCCTTTCTTCTTCCTCTAGTTGATTGCCGGCTGGCTAGAAGCTAGGGCCAGCAAGGTCAACACCTCGTCAACATTGGGCGAGGCTTGCCCTTGCAACTGGTAGGGGCAAGCATCGCTAGCCCTAGCTTCTAGCAATCGCTAAACTGGCAATCGGCTGGAGGAAGAAGAAAGTAAAAAAAAAAAAGAAAGAGAAATAGAAATAAAAATAATATGGCCAAATTGGACATGTTTGACCAAGGTAATGTTCACCAAAATTCGAATTCAGACCGTCTCCATCTATTCGTCATTATTTAATTGGGATTGAATACAATCGCTAGTGCGGCTTACACGATAAACGAATACACACGACCTGGGGTAAACTGACTAATTAGCATGAATCCTTACTCTACCAATTGAGCCAAAAGAACAAAAAAGGAAAAAGGAAAAAAGCTTTAGATATAAAAGAATTCACAAACTACTGTTGACATATAAATTTTGACTAACTTTTTAATCATTTTTCATAAAAAAAATAGAACTAATTTTAGTTCTTGCAAAAAATAATTAAATTATTTTTTATATTTATTCATGTATCTCATTCTGTTTGTGGCGGAGGATATGAGCTTAAATTGATGGGCGATTGGACTAAGCATGGGAGAAATGTGCTGAAAATTTTATGAAGCTTGGATTAAAGAAATATTTTTCAGGAACTGAATTGCAAATACTTAAACTTCAAGGATTAGAATACAAATATTTAAAACTTGAGGACTATTTTACAAATAACTAAGAGGTGAGTTGGGAGAAATTAGAAGAGTTGATGGAGAAGAGAATATGGGAAAAAATGAATGGAGAAAAAAGATAGGAATAAAGAAGAGAAGATTGAGAGGAATAGATTGAGAAAATAAGGTGGGAATAGAGAATTGGAAAATGGAGATAAAGAAAGTTAGTGGAAAAATTAGAATGGAAGATAGATGAAATGTGCTATAAAAGGAGAAGAGGGAGCTTGGAAGAGGGGGCTTTTTTTTTGAGAAAAAATTTGGATGTTTGAGAGGTTTTAAAGAGGATTGAGAAAAATTGGAAAGAAAGAAAAAACCGAAAAAGAGAGAAAAGAATTCTTTTTCAAAAGAGAAATTGAAAATAGTGGAGTTCAAAACTAGTGTTACCATCAACGAATTTCTCTATCGCTCAACACAAGTCACGAGTTTCGTCCCCGTCGTTCAAGCCGTAATCTTGATCCACAAGGTGATACGAAGGTCCGAATTCGTCAATCAAAAATTCCGTCAGATCAGGTAATATTTCTGAACCATTAAAATCTTTGAGAGCTTCGTTGTCTATAGATTGATTTAAATTTCAATATGTCATGTCGTATTCGTATGTCTTCATATCCACATGTCGTATTTGCTTGTAATTTTTCTACATTTTCGGCTTATAGGATCCGAACCCCAGATTGTGATATGCTCTGGCCTCCTACTCGGTAGTGTAAAGATCTCCTGTATTCCTATTCTCTTGTATTTTGATTTCCGCATTATCAAACCCCAGAATTGGTAGGCCGACCCACCTGCTGGAGATTCTTTATTTACCTGCTTTCTATATTCTATTTTCTGCAGTTTAATTTCCATATTATCAAACCTCAGAATAGGTGGGCCTAAGCCACTTGCTGGAGGTTCTTTATTTACTTGCTTTCTGTACTCTATTTATTGCGTTTTTGATTTCTACATCATCGAACCCCAAAATCGGTAAGGCCAAGCCATTTTGCTAGAAGGTTTTTTATTTTACTGCTTTCTGTACTCTATTTTATGCCGTTTTGATTTCCGCATTATCAAACCCCAAAATCGGTAGGTCGAGCACCTGTTGGAGGTTGTAACACTGCATAGAAGTCGTTAACTCATCTCTGCTTTTCGGTTTCAAGAATTTTAATGCTTATATTTATTTACTGCTTTTTATATTGTAACTTTTAATTACATTATACTATCGAACTTGTTTGTGAAATCATAGATTTCTTTGACTGTTTTTTGTAATTATCTATTACTGAACACGTACGCATGTCGTATTCATATGTCTATGTTCCGCAAGTGCCATATTTGCATGTTTATGTCAGCATCCATATGTCATATTTGCATATACATGGTCATTTATGTCATTTTTCACAAAAAAAAATCCATAAAAGAAAATCCTAAAAAGATTACACCTTTGAACTTCAAGTGAGAATTCATCGAAATTGCCAAATTTAACATTTTCATGAAATTGGTACCGAAAAGGCATAATTAAAAAAATTAATGTAACTAAGTCCCCGAGCTCTTTGTCTTTGGTTCTATGGAATAAAGTATTTCTCCCAATGCTTTATTTAGGTATCTAATCAGCCTACCATAAAATGATTAGTGGCGACTCTATTTAAAAATCTTTACATGTTAAATACTGAACCAAAGTCGCGATTTGGTAGAGCTTGAGGAGCTCGAACTAGGTTAGTTAATTTAATTAATTAATGTGGTAATTCCGTTAACTTGGAATTTCACCCCTTGAATTTTTTAGGTCGGGACAACTACTAGTTGAAGATTCCCCAACAAAGTAAGAAAATCAGGAGAGATGGATCCTGGACAAAATATTATTTTATTCATTGCATTATCCTTCTCGTGGTATTCAGACATCCCACGCTTAATTCTTCCCAACGCGAGCATACCATTGTCTTCATTGGAGACTAATACATGTTGATCTTTTGTGATAAGGTAAAAAAATTTAATAACCATAAATCATCTAACGATTTTTAGGAATCTGGGGTATCCTTTTATCTATCCCCCAACCCCAACCCCAATCGTCGAAAGCCATTTTTCCTCACTTTGTTGCAAGCCCCGGTACATGCTTTTGGTGCATGCCTGCTCGCTCTCGCCCAACTTCGTACAAGTCGGCACACACTCCCGGGAGCATTCCGGCGGTGCGGATGAGCACGTGCCATGAGAAGCGCGGCGATCGCGGCCCAAAAGCAAAAATTGTGTTCCTCGTGCCATCATCTCTTTCCCCCCTCTTCTTCTGTTCAATTGGATTGCAAATGAATGGCTTTGAATAAATTGGGTGAAACCCTAGTGGGGTTTATATAGAAGGGGCTATGTCTCGAGACTTAAGCGTAAACAACCGTGCTAGCCAAGAGGGAAATGATTGTTAAAAAAATGATTTTCTGTGGCTGGAGAAATTCATGGAACATATCAGGGCACTATGCAGTTGCACAAACATCTCATTTTTACCTTTTGTTACTCATCTTGTTGGGAAGTTGAACCTGTTTTCTGAATTTACCGCTAATGCTTTGCCCGTATAAACCCGTTATTAAGTTAAATTCGAAAGAATTACCCTTTTTGGTGTAATTAGGGGATAAGTCTAAAATTTACCAGTTTCTGCAATCGAGTACATGTGTTAGCTTCATCCAAATCAGTAACAAAAAAAAAAATACAATTAGTAATTTTTTTTTTTTTGTTACTTGATTTGGATGAAGCTAACACATGTACTCGATTGCAGAAACTAGGTAAATTTTAGGACTTATCCCCTAATTACACCAAAAAGGGTAATTCTTTCGAATTTAACTTAATAACGGGTTTATTACGGGCAAAGCATTAGCGGTAAATTCAGAAACAGGTTCAACTTCCCAACAAGATGAGTAACAAAAGGTAAAATGAGATGTTTGTGCAACTGCATAGTGCCCTGATAGTCCTCCATGAATTTCTCCCCAGCCACAGAAAATCATTTTTTTAACAATCATTTCCCTCTTGGCTAGCACGGTTGTTTACGCCCTTAAGTCGAGACATAGCCCCTTCTATATAAACCCCACTAGGGTTTTCACCCAATTTATTCAAAGCCATCATTTGCAATCCAATTGAACAGAAGAAGAGGGGGGAAGAGATGATGGCCACGAGGAACACAATTTTTGCTTTGGCCGCGATCGCCGCGCTTCTCATGGCACGTGCCTCATCCGCGACGCCGGAATGCTCCCGGAGTGTGTGCCGACTTGTACGAAGTTGGGCGAGAGCGAGCAGGCATGCACCAAAGCATGTACCGGGGCTTGCACAAAGTGAGGAAAAATGGCTTCGACGATTGGGGTTGGGGTTGGGGGATAGATAAAAGGATACCCCAGATTCCTAAAAATCGTTAGATGATTTATGGTTTATTAAATTTTTTTACCTTATCACAAAAGTGATCATACATGTATTAGTCTCCAATGAAGACAATGGTATGCTCGCGTTGGGAAGAATTAAGGTGGGATGTCCTGAATACCACGAGAAGGATAATGCAATGAATAAAATAATATTTTGTACCAGGATCCATCTCTCCTTGATTTTCTTACTTTGTTGGGGAATCTTCACTAGTAGTTGTCGCCCTAAAAATTCAATCGGGTGAAATTCCAAGTTAACGGATTACCACATTAATTAATTAAATTAACTAACCTAGTTCGAGCTCTTCCTAAGCTCTACCAAATCGCGACTTGGTTCAGTATTTAACATGTAAAGATTTTTAAATAGAGTCGCCACTAATCATTTTATGGTAGGCTGATTAGATACCTAAATAAAGCATTGGGAGAAATACTTTATTCCTATGAACCAAAGACCAAAGAGCTCGGGGACTTGGTTACATTAATTTTTTTAATAATGCCTTTCGGTACCAATTTCATGAAAATGTTAAATTTGGCAATTTCGATGAATTCTCGCTTGAAGTTCAAAGGTGTAATCTTTTTAGGATTTTCTTTTATGGATTTTTTTTGTGAAAATGACATAAATGACCATGTATATGCAAATATGACATACGGATCGGACATAACATGCAAATATGGCACGCGAACAAAGACATATGAATACGACATGCGTACGTGTTCAGTATAGATATATCACAAAAACAGTCAAAGAAATCTATGATTTCACAAACAAGTTCGATAGTATAATGTAATGAAAAGCTACAATATAAAAAGCAGTAAATAAATATAAGCATTAAAATTCCTTGAAACCGAAAAGAGGGAGTGAGTTAACGACTTCTATGCAGTGTTACAACCTCCAGCAGGTGGCTCGACCTACCGATTTTGGGTTTGATAATGCGGAAATCAAACGCATAAAATAGAGTACAGAAAGCAGTAAAATAAAAAAACCTCCAGCAAATGGCTTGGCCTACCGATTTTGGGGTTTCGATGATGTAGAAATCAAACGCATAAAATAGAGTACAGAAAGCAGTAAATAAAGAACCTCCAGCAAGTGGCTTGCCCACCGATTCTGAGGTTTGATAATATGGAAATTAAACTGCAAAAATAGAATATATAAAGCAGTAAATAAAGAATCTCCAGCAGGTGGGTCGGCCTACCAATTCTGGGTTTGATAATGCGGAAATCAAAATACAAGAGATGGAATACAGGAGATCTTTACACTACCGAGTAGGAGGCAGAGCATATCACAATCTGGGGTTCGGATCTTTTAAGCGAAAATGTAGAGAAATTACAATGCAAATACGACATGTGGATATGAAGACATACGAATACGACATGAATAATTGAAATTTAAATCAATCTATTTAGACAACGAAACTCTCAAAATTTTAATGGTCAGAATCATTACCTGATCTGACGGATTTGTTGCCGAATTCGGACCTCGTATCACCTTGTGGGATCAAGATTACGGCTTGAACGACGGGGACGAACTCGTGACTTGTGTTGATCGATAGAGAAATTCGTGATGGTAACACCTAGTTTGAACTCCCACTATTTTCAAGTTCTCTTTTGAAAAGAATTCTTTCTCTCTTTTCGTTTTTTCTTTCCCTTCCATTTTTCTTCAATCTCTTAAAACCTCTCAAACATCCAAATATTTTTTCACAAAAAAAAATCCCCCTCTTTCAAGCTCCCTTCCTTCCTCCTTTTATAGCACATTCATCTATCTTCATTCTAATTTTTCCCACTAACTCTTCTTTACTCCATTTTCATTCTCTATTCCACATTATTTTCTCAATCTATTCTCTCTCTTCTCTTCTTTAATTCCTATTTATTTTTCTCCATCTATTCCTTTCATATTCTTCCTTCTCCATCAACTCTTCTAATTTCTCCACTAACTCACCTCTTATTTATTTGTAAATAGTCCTCAAGTTTAAACATTTGCATTCTAATCTTTGAAGTTTTAAGTATTTGCAATTCATTCCTGAAAAATATTTCTTTAATCCAAGTCTTCATAAAATTTTCAACACATTTCTCCCATGCTTAGTCCAATCGCCCGTCAATTTAAGCTCATATCCTCCGCCACAAACAGAATGAGATACATGAATAAATATAAAAAATAATTTAATTATTTTTTGCAAGAACTAAAATTAGTTCTATTTTTTTTATGAAAAATGATTAAAAAGTTAGTCAAAATTTATGTGTCAACAGTAGTTTGTGAATTCTTTTATATCTAAAGCTTTTTTCCTTTTTCCTTTTTGTTCTTTTGGCTCATTGGTAGAGCAGATTCATGCTAATCAGTCATACCCCCGGGTCGTGTGTATTTGTTTATCGTGTAAGCCGCACTAGCGATTATATTCAATCCCAATTAAATAATGACGAATAGATGGAGACGGTCTGAATTCGAATTTTGGTGAACATTACCTTGGTCAAACATGTCCAATTTGGCCATATTATTTTTATTTCTATTTCTCTTTCTTTTTTTTTTTTTTACTTTCTTCTTCCTCCAGCCGATTGCCAGTAGCGATTGCTAGAAGCTAGGGCTAGCGATGCTTGCCCCTACAGTTGCAAGGGCAACCTCGCCCAATGTTGCGAGGTGTTGACCTTGCTGCCCTAGCTTCTAGCCGCCGGCAATCAACTGGAGGAAGAAGAAAGGGGAAAAAAAAAGAAAAGGAAAAGAAAAAACTAATTTGACAAAATATTAAATATTACGAAAATTTTCACATCAACGCCGACCAATTGCCAACCAAAATCACCCATATGGAGTAAATTTGCACAAATGAAAAAGGTTAGGATTGAATTGATACAAAAAAAATATTTAGGATTGAATTGACACAAATGCAAAAGGTTTATTGAAAAAATGTGATTGTAACTTTTTTGGTTCTTGATTACTTGTCTGTACTTGCCAAATGACTCTTTTTTTGGCTTCTTTTGACTTTTAAAGAATCTAATTTTTTCTAATGTGGCACATTTGCACCATTGCGTCATGTACAAGAACAATAAGAAAACTGACACATTAGTATTTGCTATTACTCAAAGTGGATGAATAATCGAATCAATCGGCTTGTGGTTTGTTCGTTTGTTGTGTATGCGGCACTAAACATTAATTCATGGCAGCATTCAATTTTCTCATGGCCAATGCAGGTAAATTTGAATGAGTGTTTGTCAAAAACCATTGTTAAAAAAATGTGACCATAACTTTTTTGGTTCTTGATTACTTGTCTCTACTTGCTCAAATGATTTTTTTTCTGGTTTTTTTGACTTTTTTTTTAATAAACATATCTCATTTTTTCTGATGCGGCACCTTTTCTTAGTTGCATCCTATGCAAGAATAATAAGAAAAATGACACCTCCATATTTATTGTTACTTGAATTAGATGAATGATCAATCGATCGGCTGAGAGGTGTGTATTCATTTATTTTATAAGCGGGGCTAACGATTATCTTCAATGATAGCATTCCACTTTTCCATGGCCAATGCATATAAATATGAATAAGTCTTGTAAAAAATTCGTTGTTGAAAAAGATGGCGTACCTTTTTTGAATCTTGATTATTTGTTGTGCCTACAAAATGGCCTCTTTTTTTTTTGGCTTCTTTTGATTTTTATAAAAAATATTATTTTTTCTGATATGGCACCTTTTCACCTTTGCCTTATGTGCAAGAATAATATGAAAAATGACACATATGTAATGTCTGTTACTCGAATTGGATGAATAATTGATCAATCGATATGGCGATGTGTGTTCGTTTATTGTGTAATACACTAAGATTATATTCAATGCCAATATTCAACTTTCCCATAGCCAATGCAAGTCAATATGATTCAGTGTTTGTCAAATAACCATAGTTAAAAAAAGATTACCGTAACTTTTATGGTTCTTGATTATTCGTCTTATTTGCCCAAATGACGCTATTTTCAACTTGTTTTGACTTTGTTTTTAAAAAAATCTTTTTTAATGTGGCTTTTTTCTTACCATTGTGTCATGTGCAAAAATAATAAGAATAATGACAAATTAGTATTTTCTGTTACTCGAATTGGATGATGTAACACATGTATTCGATTGTAGAAACTAGATAAATTTTATGACTTATCCCCTAATACACCAAAAAAGGTAATTCTTTCGAATTTAACTTAATACAGCTTATACGGGCAAAGCATTTGAGGTAAATTCGGAAACAGGTTCAACTTCCAACAAGATAAGTAACAAAAGGAAAATGAGATGTTTGCGCAACTCCTTAATGCCCTAATATGTCTCCATGATTTTCTCCAAGCCACAGAAAATCGTTTTGTAACAATAATGACAAGCAATTTCCCTCTTGGCTAGCACGGTTGTTTACACCTTACGTCGAGACATAGCCCTTCTATATAAACCCCACTAGGGTTTCACCCAATTTATTCAAAGCCATCATTTGCAATCCAATTGAACAGAAGAGGAGGGGAGAAAAGGCAATGGCCGTGAGGAACACAATTTTCGCTTTGGCCGTGATCGCCGCGCTACTCATGGCACGTGCCTCCTCCGCGACGCCAGAATGCTCCCGGAGTGTGTGCCGGCTTGTACGAAGTCGGGCGAGAGCGAGCAAGCGTGCGCCAAAGCGTGTATCGGGGCCTGCAACAAAGTGGGGAAAAATGGCTTCGACGATTGGGGTTGGGGTTGGGGGATAGACAAAGAGGTACCCCATGTCCCTAAAAATCGTTAGATGATTTACGGTGTATTAAACTTTTTCACCTTATCACAAAAGTAATCATCCATGTATTAGTCTCCAATGAAGACAACGTTACGCTCGTGATGGGATGAATCAAGGTGGGATGTCTGCATACCACGAGAAAGATAATGTAATGAATAAAATAATGTTTTGTACCAAGATCCATCTCTCCTTGATTTTTTTTACTTTTGTTGGAGAATCCTCAACCAGTAGTTTGCAAGTTCTTCTTATCCCTAAGGCTTCTTCCCTTTTAATTTTAATTTTTGTTCTTTTGGCTCAATTGGTAGAGCAAGATTCATGCTAATCAGCGAGCTACCCCGGGCGGTGCGCACTCGTTTATCGTGTAACCGGCGCTGGCGATGATATTCAATCTCGATTAAACAATGACGAATAGATCGAGCGTGGTCCAAATTCGAATTTCGGCGAACCCTATTACCTCGGTCAAAGATGTCCAATTTGGTCAAATCAGTAGACTGTGGAAAATGCACCAAGATCTGACTTCTTGCTCGGTGCGAATGACTGCAAAGAATCATCGCCCCTAAAGCTGTGCAAAGTCTAAAGTGCTCTCTCTACGTCCTGAGCACCTCAGACATCTCTTTCGAGTTCTTCTTCGTGGGATCGATAATTTAACATCTCTCGACGATCGACTGATGGCAGGGAGGGGGGGAGAGAAGAGAAGAGGCAATAAATTTGCTTTACGATGTTGGAAAATTTGAAAAAGTTACGACCCGTTACATTCCGAGGATTCGCCGGTCGGTGGACCATAGTAGCTCCGGCGATGTCAGGCGACAATAGACAAAAGGGGGAAGAAAAAGGCCTGACGAGTAAAGACCGCGAGCTTTTACCGTGCGACGCGACGCGGGGGAGCGTGGGCCCCACTCGCGACTCGCGGCAAAAAAAGAAAAGGAAAGAAAGGTGATCAAATCGTAAGGACGATAAACAGTGACCCCTCACCGTGCGCCCATGCACACGCGGCTCATAATAAACCGCCCTCCGCACATGGCTAACTTGCGCCTCGTCGGAATGTCACTCCAAACCTAGACACGCCTAATCTTTCTTTCTCTCTCTCTCTCTCTCTCCCTCTCCCTCTCCTCGTCTTGCTCGCGCTCGCTCGCCCGCGAAAGGCGAATTCAACTCACCGATTCATGAAGTTACAGGTTCTACCGCAGAATGTTCTCGTAATCTACGTTCGCGGTCTTATGCCATCTCATTACTTCTTGAGCTTCGCGTGGTTTGTACGGGGAATTAGTTGTGGAGAGGTCGTTGATTTGTGCTGAAATACTCGGTTAGGGTTCTGATTCCGCTGCTGCTCGCTTGCTGCTTTCACTGTAACGTTGCTGCTTAGTTTGGGCGTAGCATGATGTCTGCCGGTATGTTCTTGTAGCGGTTTGTTTTTCTTTTCTTTTCCCTAGTTGATCCGTCATGGGTAATGTGGAAATCCCCAATTGGCTCAAGGGTTTGCCGTTGGCGCCCACGTTTAGGCCGACGGACACTGAGTTCGCGGATCCTATTGCTTATATATCTAAAATCGAGAAGGAAGCAAGTGCTTTCGGGATATGCAAAATTGTCCCGCCCTTGCCCAGACCGTCTAAGAAGTATGTTTTTGGGAACTTGAACAAGTCGTTGCTGAAGTGCCCCGAATTGGGGTCGGGTGCAGGTTCGCAGACTACTTTGCGGAAACCAGGGTCCGAGGACAATGGCTCTGACGGGGAGGCTAGGGCACTGTTCACCACGAGGCAGCAAGAATTAGGTCAAAGCGTGAAAAGAGCGAAAGGGGTGGGAAATAATGCTCACTTGGGAGTCCAGAAGCAAGTTTGGCAAAGTGGCGAGATGTATACTTTGGAACAGTTTGAGGCTAAGTCAAAGGCTTTTGCACGTAACCTGTTGGGTTTGGTAAAGGATGTTTCTCCTGAGGTTGTAGAAGCCTTGTTTTGGCAGGCAGCTTTGGAGAAGCCTATATACGTGGAATATGCTAACGATGTACCCGGGTCTGGTTTTGGAGAACAGGATGGTAGGTTTCGCAATTTTCATAGACGTAGGAGGATGAAGATGGATTACCATAGGCATAGAGAAGGAACTGATTCCAAGAACAATGAAGTAGATATTGTGAAATATTCTCATCGTAGCGAAACCAAAGATTCGTGTCCTGGGGATGATTCTTCAGGTTTGGAGACATGTAAATCATCAACGTCTCAATCAGGTTTAATGCCAGAGGAAACTTCACGAGCCTGCCGTAGAAGTAACTCTGGTAGCAATGAGCTTGAAGGCACTGCAGGTTGGAAACTTTCGAACAGTCCTTGGAACTTACAGGTGATTGCAAGGTCATCTGGATCACTTACCCGCTTCATGCCAGATGATATTCCAGGCGTGACTTCTCCGATGGTCTATATCGGCATGCTGTTCAGCTGGTTTGCTTGGCATGTTGAAGATCATGAGCTTCATAGCATGAATTTCCTTCACATGGGCTCTCCAAAGACCTGGTATGCTGTCCCTGGAGATTATGCATTTTCTTTTGAGGAAGTTCTTCGCAAGGAGGCTTATGGGGGAAATATGGATCGCTTAGGTATGGTTTTTCTTTATATTTGGTTGCACAGACAAAAACATTCATGTCAACTATAAAGGATGTAATGTGAAAAGGTGTATACCAACCATATATATTGAAACTAAATTGCTGAGTAATGCTTCCAACGCATGAGTTGACTATTCTGTTCTCCAGAGCTGCATAATTGTGTACTGGAGGCGAGCAAACTAAGGAGCTGTCTTTTTGAAATCAACCTGATCAGATTGTAATATTTTATTGTTTTGAAATTCTAAAGTCATGTAGTTCAGTCTTTTGTATGTTGCTGTGTTGCAAATTGCCATCTATGGATACATTCTTCTGTTGTTATTTGGCTTTTCAAAAATTAAATGTCACCACAAGTTCACATGGACTTTATTACATAGGCAAAATTGTCTAACCTAGGCCCAGTTCTTATTTCCAGCCGTTCTCTCACTTCTGGGTGAAAAGACAACTCTTCTGTCACCTGAGGTAATTGTTGAAGCTGGCATTCCTTGTTGCAGGTCGGTTTTTGTTCTCCTTTGCCTTCTTTTGGTGGGCTGTGTTGTGTATGAGTTGCAGGTCTGCAAGATTACTAACGTGGGGTTATCTTATTTTGCTATTTTCAAGGTTAATACAGAATCCGGGTGAATTTGTGGTGACTTTTCCAAGGGCTTATCATATAGGATTCAGCCACGGTAATTGCTTTGTTATTTGTCTGCAAATTAACAAGATTCCGCTGAGAAGTGATAATATTCATTTTGTTGCATCATTTCTGTGATCTATTACCTACTTGCCTCTGGGGAAATGAGACATCATGAAGTCACTGGAGACTAGTAGCGTAGGGCAAGTTCTTGGAATCACAACTCCATGGATTGTCACAACTTTGTAAAATATGAATTTCATATAAAATTTTGAGGCTCAATAGTAGGGAACTGCACCGCCTTGTTATATCTGGCTGAACAATGGTTTATCTGTATAGACAGAAGGGATTTGAAGTGTTACCCTTTTGGCTATTGTACTATGCTGGGTCCAAAACATATAACTGTTCTAGTTTAATTCTTTCCTAGCGATTGGGTTTTGGCAACAAGGTTTCTCTTCATCATTTTATCCAAAACTTTTCATATGGGCAAGATGTGTTAGCATATGGCCAGATGGCATATAAAGAATTTTTGCATTTCATTAACATATGGTGTCGGACAGAAGAAGTTATAATTTTTGGTTCTTAGTTGCAATTTGGTATGCCTTGGGCTACACTTGCAAGATGAATATTGCATCCATGGAATTTCTGGGTTTGGGTTTTTGATATTCTTTCTTGCTACATTTACAATGTCATTTGTAAACTTCAGGATGTTTTAAATCCTTTCAGCCGAATATTCTTTTCTTTATGTGGTACTTACTATACGGATCCTTTCTTTTTTACGAAGTAGGTTTTAATTGCGGCGAAGCAGCTAATTTTGCAACCCCTCAATGGCTTAGATTTGCAAAGGAAGCTGCTGTACGTAGAGCTGCGATGAATTATTTGCCCATGCTCTCTCATCAGCAGCTGCTCTACCTGCTGACCATGTCTTTTGTTTCAAGGTCAGCTTGTGCATACAGATTCTCATGTATATACAGAAGAATATCTATGCGTAGTAGTTACTTGAGTCATACTTTTTTCTTCTGATGCCAGAGTTCCAATGTCTTTAATTCCTGGGGCACGAAGTTCTCGCCTCAAAGATCGCCTGAGAGAAGAAAGAGAGCTATCTGTGAAAAAAGCTTTTCTGGAAGACATTTTGAATGAGAATGACCTATTATCTTCTCTTCTTGGAAAGGAGTCTACCATACATGCAGTAATATGGAACCCTCATATGCTACCTTCTTTGAGTAAAGGATCTCAGTTGCCTGATGGAACTGGTGCCATTTCCTCCTCAGAAAGAGAGAATTCACACCACTGTTCTGGAAATGATAGCTCGATTAATCTTTTCAAAGAGATGACAATGTTCATGGAAGCTCTGAATGACTCATATGTGGACAAGGACGATTTATTGTTTGATTTTCAAGTTGATTCCGGAACATTGCCCTGTGTAGCTTGCGGAATTCTTGGCTTCCCGTTTATGTCTGTGATACAACCATCTGAAATGGCATCGGCAGCATTGTTACCCACAAAACATTATACTCAACAAACTTGCGGTAAATTATACTCTAGCATTTCTATTTGTCTTAGTTTCTCGTTTTTAACTGTAACTCGAACCTCAGTTGAAGAAATTGGCTATTTTACATGTTTTTGCTTCTACCCTCTTATTTGTCGCTGATTTTAGAGTTACTAGTCATAGTTGTGGCACATATGACACAAGGCTTGTTGCCGTGGGGTTTAACTCTGATGCAGACTAATAGGTGTTCATTCTGGTCTCAGAACAACCGCCCAATGTCCACGGCAGATGTCTCTTACGCAAAACCCAAAATGAATTTTCTATTATTGTGTATTTATTAATTACAAGGAACATAAAGCAAACTGATTGAACTTTGAGTATTTTACTTTACCTCAACAGGTTAACTTGAAGTGTTTGATGTGTTATCGTCCTTTCTTCTGCAGAGGACCGGTCAAATATTTCTGATACCGCTTTGCCTCCAATGCAATTACAATTATCATCAGGCACAGACTCAGAAAAGGGTATGGGTTTGCAAGTAGCTTTAGGCACAGACTTAGAAAAGGGTACAGGCAGTTCTGGTGGATCAATAAGACCACGAATCTTTTGTTTGGAGCATGCAATTCAAACAAAAGAGCTTTTGCAGTCCAAAGGTGGAGCAAATGTGCTTGTGATCTGCCATTCCGGTAAAATTGGCTTCCTATCTGTCTTGTTGATTGGGTTGAGTATGAGTGCTATTTATGAAAATACAAAGCAACTCAGGTTCTAAGTTCAAATAAATTTGGGTGATTTTCACTTTTTTAATGATAATAGAGTTTTTCAGAGGTGTATGATACTATGACATTCGTGGTAATGGAAGTCATCTATCTGGATTGTGCTCTCACTATCATTGTGGAAGTGCACAATCCATTGGCTTAGTTACTATATTGATTGCCATTAAATTCTGATTTTGTAGACTATCAGAAAATGAAGGCATATGCTGGTGCCATTGCCGAGGAGATTGATGTTTCTTTTAAGTACGAGGATATTCCATTTGACCCTGCTTCAGAAGAAGATCTAAACTTGATAGACCTTGCGATTGATGATCAGGAATGCACTGGTTACAGAGACGATGACTGGACTTCAAAGCTGGGCATTAACTTGCGGTATTGTGTAAAAGCGAGGAAGAATTCCCCATCAAATCGAGTCCAACATGCCTTAACATTGGGCGGTTTGTTTTCTGGTGAAAGCTCCTCAACTACTTTTAATCTTAAATGGAAGTCCAGGAAATCTCGCTCGAGGACTAAGTTAGATATTCCAGAGAAGTGTGAGCCATGTGAGAGCCTTCCAAGAAAGGATTACAAAGTATTGAGGAGCAAGTTGGACGGTGATGCTGTCAGAAAGGAAGAAATAATTCTTCAATACACTAGAAGGAATTCCAAGTTTAAACCTGGTAGTTCTACTGGAACTAGCAGAAGCCTTGGCTGCTATGATAAGAAGCCAGTAGAAGTGTCAATTGCCAGTGCTGGAGAAGTACATCAGAAACCAAATAATCAGACAGACAGCACCTGCTGTGGCACAGAAAATCCTGCATGCAAAACTGTAGCCATTGAAGTTCCTGTTGGATTGGGTGATGGTAGCCATGAAATCCAGGTTCTTGAAGCAACTCCTGATCTGACCTTGGATTTGATTCCAGCACAAGTTGCAAGTTCACTTGCCAGTGTTGCTACATACGTGGGAAATGTTGAATGCAGATCATAAATCAAGCTTCAGAGGAGATGGAGGTAGAGCAACAAACTCTCAGGTCAGCTACAAGTTCTTCTCAAAGGCACAGTGAAAATGAGTTTTCCCTATCATTAGGTGGGCAAAATGAGATTTTGGGTGGCACGGACTCTTGTTTTCTTACAATCACCGAAACTGGAGAAAATCTTGACATAGTAAAAGTGACCAAAACAAGAGAAGTTTCCGATAGCGATATTGTCATCGATTCAGAATTTGCTGAAATTCCAAGTGCACCAAGCCCTTCATCAAGCCTATGTGCCAAGGTGACTTCAGATTGTAAAGTATATGAGGAAGCAGCATTCTTAGAATTGAAAGATGGTCACGATGTTCAGGGTAATGCTGTTGCATGTACAGAAGCAACTCAGCGCATTGCTCCAATGGGACCAAATCCTCACGTTTGCAGCGGGAGTGATGAGGAAGAAGATGAAATTCCCAGAACAGTCAACCAGTCTGTTCCTCTTCTCATTGAAGCATGCACAGGAACTCCAAAAGGAACCTCTTCGGAAGAACAAGGGATCAGCTATGGGAGTTCATACTGTAAATCACCGGAAAAGGACCGGACTGCAAATGCAACTAGCCATGACAACCCTGTAGTTTGTCCTGTTGAAATTACAGATCAGCATAGTGCTGCTTCTGACCAAGAATGTTCTCATGTTCAGAGAGATTCCAATGACAACAAATGTGAGATGGATCACGAAGACTCTGCTTACCAGGATGATGGGGAGGCACGAACCATGGAGTCCACTAAAGTAGATCAAGTGTCCAAACACGACAGAGAAGGAAGAGAGAGAGCGAGTTGGAGACAATAGCGGAAGACCAACTTGACTGCAGTGGCTTCATCAGAAGTCCCTGTGAAGGTTTGAGGCCGAGAGCGGGGAAAGATGCAACCAATGGAAGTGACGGCATCAGCTCATCAGGATATGAAAATCCTGCCAAGAAGGCTAGGGAATCAAGAAAGAAGGCAAACCTGGAAAAGAAATTGTCTCTTTTGACGATAAAAAAGAGAGGGGTGGCTCTCACGGGTGCGATATGGAAGGCTGCGGATGAGATTTAAAACGAGGGCTGAGTTGATGGTGCACAAAAGGAATCGGTGCCCAGTTGAAGGGTGCGGAAAGAGGTTCAGCTCCCACAAGTATGCAGTACTTCACCAGCGCGTCCACGAGGATGACAGGCCACTCAAATGCCCATGGAAAGGTTGCAATATGACATTCAAGTGGGCCTGGGCCAGGACTGAGCACATACGGGTACACACGGGGGAGCGACCATACAAGTGTAAGGTGGAGGGGTGTGGGCTCTCTTTTAGGTTCGTGTCGGACTTCAGCCGCCACAGGAGGAAGACGGGTCATTACGTGAGCTGACTTTTGTAGCTACATATTCTGAGTAGGCAGCAATGTATCTGTAAAATACGTGAAATTGGGCACGAAATAGGTGATTCTGTGAGGGCCAAAAAGTGGCTTCAGGAATTAGTTTGTAGTTTTTGAGCGTTACAGTAGGATCAGAATGGTGACAGAATATTCATGGAGGTAGGTAGGAAGTCTGTGAATTCGGGCGCTCTAGTTATTCAAGTGCACTGATTGTTTGAATCCTTTGTATCTCCTCATCTCTATTGTCAATTCCACACAAATTCTATTTGTTCCGTTGCGTGCTGATCCTGTTTGATTGGATGCAAAATATGGATCTCTTTCCGGCAGGTTTGTGTTGCCTTATGCCTCGAAAGGAGACTCTTGATTGTCTTAGCTCTCACCTGTTCAGTGAGGCGATTCGTGCATGGCAGTGAACTATTAACTTGGTGTAGCCTCTTGAATGCGCTTGATTAGATAATTGTCTAGCTAAGTCGACATGATTTTTTTCAGTCATAAATCCGGTTGCTGTTCTCATCTGGGTGAGATGATTCATGTGTTGTCTCGATGCCGGCTAGTTATTAATCAGTTTAATGATCTCAAGATGATTCATGTGTCCAGCATCGCCTTGGTCGACATGAATCCTAGGGTCCTTGCTCGGCGTGAATCCTAAGGCCAGCCGTGCGGGCTCGCTACTCTGTTGGGACTCAACGGCCAGCATGGCCTGATTGTCATCTCTTATTATCAGTAATTGTCATGTTGATTCGTTCCTTTCGATTTTTATTACTCGTAACTTTTGTCATGCGATAAAAGTATTTTACCTTACAGCTGAAACGACGAAATTTTCAGAAATTTAAGCATGGGGTCGAGGAAAGGAAGAGTTGTCCCATCACGCATTTCATTTTAGATTTTGATGATTTGACAATGCTGTTCAACGAAGAGTTCTCATCCGATTGCACTTCTCTTCTCTACTGCCTCCATTCCTCGCCTCTTCCTTCACAACTCCTATCAATCCTACCAAAGATCTAAGTAATTCCTTAAATTGCTTCGTTTGAGATCACCTCTGAACTTTCGGATCCCTTAGACATAAAGCAAATAAAGAGTATTCCTAACCAATAGAGAAAAAGAAGATATTTGAAAATAAGAGATTGACGATCGGGAGGGTAGATCCCACGTTAGCCTTGATTGCTATCGCTGGGTAGAATCATATAGTAGCGTCCCATGCTTGAAGTTAGTTATTAGAATTTCGGCTCCTGTGGCGTCGACCTATGCTTTACACAGTGTCTTTGACTGACTTATCGACATCGTACTCCCGATTGAAGATACTACCTTGCTCAACATGAATCCTAGGGCTAGCTGTGCGGGCTCGCTACACCGTTGGGCGAGCTCAACAGCTAGCACGGCCTAATTGTCATCTCTCATCACGGTAATTGTCATGCTTGTCCGTTTCTTTGAAGATGAAATTTTCAGTAATTTAGCATGTAGCGGGGATCGAAGGAGTTGTCCGATGATTCATTTCGTTTTAGATTTGACGATTTGACGATGTTGTTCAGCTGACGGATCTCTTCTGATTGTATTTCTTTTCTTCTGCCTCCACTCATCGCATCTTCCTTCACGACTTTTGTAATCCTACCTAGTTCGCGTTTTGACTGAAATGCACTCGATCCATCGAAACATTCCCACTCCCACGTCCCTATTTAATTACAGGTTAATTAGGATATCTGATAATTTATCCTAAATTATTTTTTATCATAAAAAAATCTTAAATTAATTATTTTTACTACAAAAAATCCCAAACTAGTGTATAAATTTACCCTCTGTTATTTTCATTAATTGAGTTAATATCACGAAAAATCCTAAATTGATACGCTTGTAACCAACAGATGGTAATGTATATACCTAACAAATATCATGTGTTCATCTAACTCAACAATTCGATGCTAAAATTTAACGAAAAGTAATAGGAGTAAAATTTGTCATAGTGTATCGATTTGGGATAAATTTGTAATAAAAAATAGTTTAAAATAAATTTATCACATAGGCATCAGTTTGGAATTTTTGATAGTATTAACCCCAACTTCTCCCTCTCTCCAGAATGAGAAAATGTTCAATGTCGCTAAGCTCCACTTCAATAGCTAATGTGATGCTCCATTCTTATTCACGCTCCAATAACTGATTGACACGTGTCAACTAAGAACTAGAGTGGAATAAAAATTAAAATCCAATTTTTACTTTCTTCCTCCTCCATCGGAGAGGACTTCCGGCGACCATCTTCATTCTTTTCAGCCCCTCCTCCATTACAAACCACCCCATCCAGCCACCGTCTCCATTTGTTCCAACATCGATTGCAGTCGGGCCAAGCTAATTCAGAGATTGAAGACCAAGCAGTGAAGCTCGCCCCCTCTTCAATGGCAATCTCTAAGCCCACTTCTCTTCTCTTCATTTTTGTCTTCCTTATCCATTGTCCGAACCAGTAGAGCAACATCAACATTACCTTTATCTCAAACAGTTGGGATCGATGGTCGATGAACCCAAATAAAAATACATATAATATATTAAAATAAAAGTAAAGACGGAGATATAAAATATAAATATATTTAGGAAAAACAATGACTAAAAAAGATAATCTGAACATAGAAGATCTGCCCCCTCCATAATGCAAATAACTTTCTTCCACTTCGTCATAAAACAGACTGTATGCCAATCTATTTCCTACTTCATTAAATATTGCTTTACTACTTTCTTTTAAATAAGTTTGGCCTCCATCTTCCTTTCTTCATGTTATGCTCTCGATAACAAACTTCTAATTTTATCGAGACATCTAGGGATTTACAAAAATATGTCCAAACCATTTCAATCTATGTTCTCTCATCTTCTATGATACTATTCTAACTTTTCGTTGAATATCTTCATTTCTTATCTTATTTATCCTTTATGACCACACATCCACCTTAACGTCCTCATTTTCATTACCCCATTTTATTCTCGTGTTACGTCTATGCTAGCTAACATTCAGCTCCATATAGCATTGCAGATCTTATTGCTATTTTATAAAATTTTCCTTTTAACTTAAGATGAATTTTGCTATCACACAAAAATTCGATGCATTACGCCATTTTCATCCAACGTGCTCTGATTTATGGCTAACTTCCTCATCAATCTCTCTCCTCTTTTGCAAAATTGATCCCCAGGTACATCAAAAGAAACCAAAAAAAAAAAAAAAAAACAACAACAACAACAAAGAAAGAAGCCCACGTGAGGTTATTACTTGATCAGCCAAAAGTTTCAACATGTCCCCAATTCTTGCCTCTTAATTCTTGAAGGCGAGCCATCACTATTTTCAGACATCAAGCAAGGCCCAAAACCCAGATAAGAAACTATACGTGGTGTGAACTTAGGCACGGGCGTCCTGACTTTGCGAGAACGAACGGCGAGCGACGAATTCCAATCTAGTCCTCGACGGTAACAATTGCAAGCAACAAAGTCCAGATCTGGTCACCAAATCCACTCTCAATCAGGTCCACCTACATTGCTGCGCACCAAGCCGAACCACTCCTTCATCATCCTTCCTCGCCCATGGCTGGTGCTTCTAGATTTGGCCCAGGCGAGCTTTCAGAGCTGGAGCCATGGCCCCGAGCGACAGCGGCGCCATGAATAACCCGATCTAAGAGCCAGCTGACTAAAAGGAATCAAACTTTGGCTGAAGGCAAGCGACGCCGTGGAATGGGTGAAGATGGTGGCCGACGGTATGGTCCTCTGTGAGGAGGAAGCGCCAAAGAATGGAGACGGTGGCCGGAGGTCTTGTGTGATGGTCCTGATGGATGATAATGAAAGGAAAACAGAACTTTTATTTTTTTCGACGTCAGCTGACATGTTTCAATCAATTATTGCACGTGAATAAAATTACACACCACATCAGCGATTGACGTGGAGCACGGCGCGACCACGAATATTTTCTCTCCAAGACCTCCCATCTTCTCTTCCGCCAAAAAGCAAACGCCTTGCGATCACTCTCTCAGGAAAAGACCCCCACACAATATGGCCGCCGCCGCCGCCGCCCCGCCTACTCCGCCCTCCGAGGTCCCCGAGATGCCGGAGCTCGCTCCATCTTCCTCTCGCCGCACGCTCTTCGCCCGTGTCCGCCTCGCCGTGCCCTTCGACGTCCATCCACACGACAAGATGATCCACCAGATGGCCGTGTTCGAGCGCCTCGCAGACCACTGCACCGCAACCGAGGCCTCCCTCTCCTCCACCCTCTTCAACTTCCCTCCCTTCCAGTCCTTCTCCGTCCTCCTCCTCGAGGTCTCCCACCTTCCCTTCGCCCCACTTCCGCCGCCTCAAAACCCTACCGCCGTGCCCGCATTCGCCCCAATCGTCCACACGATCAACCTCGACCTCCCCATCGAGGACCCCGAGAACCCATCTTCGCGTCCGGGGGCGAGGACGGCGGCGCCGTGGTGGCGGGGTTCGTCCTGTTCTTTCCGAACTACTCGACGTTCCTGGCGAAGCCGGGGTTCTACATAGAAGACCTTTCGTGAGGGAGTGCTACCGAGGAAGGGGCTGGGGCGGATGCTGCTGACGGCGGTAGCGAGCCAGGCGGCGAGGATGGGGTACGGGAGGGTGGTGTGGGCGGTGCTGGATTGGAACGTGAACGCGATTAAGTTTTACAAGGAGATGGGGGCAAAGATTCTGCAGGAGCGGAGGCTGTGCAGGCTGGCCGGAGAGGCTCTCTCTGCTTATGCCAACATCAATTACTGAAGAAGGTGACTGAGAAAAAAAAAGTACACATTTTTAATGTGGTGAAATGAAATGAACAAGATTCCAAGTCGCCGTTTTGTGTTTCTTATTAGGTCTAATCCGATCCGTTGTTTCGTTGAGGAATTTCGGAATTGTCACAAAGTGGGTCGATCAGAGTCTGTGGTTTGTGTTAACTTCTGAAAGCAATCGAATGAACTGGAAGGTCTCTCTGTTTCGGCTTCTTTGTTAGCAGCATCTACAAGTGTATTTAGTGCAGTTCAAGTGTGTCTGGAATTCCATGCTAATTCAATTCGGAAATTCAGTCTGTATTGGGCATATACTGTTTTTTCTTTTCCGCTGCGATTTGGGCTTGTCTTCGTGCTGGACTTTTGGGTAATCCGATGATGACGTCGCGGTGCTTGGGTGCCTAAAATTGATTAGTAACAGCAGCCACTCCCACTAGCCTTTTGGGGTCGACGCAATTCCTTCCCAGTTGTACTGATCGGTTTCGAGACCCGTCCTGTTCTATCAACTCTGGGTGGAGCGTTGAGGATTGCAGAAGCAAAATCCCAGCGACGTGAATGGGCCATCGGTCGCCCTTAATATCAGGATTTTGTCTTCTGAGCTCTGCCCTAGTTAATGGCTGAAGTGAAGAGCCAAACCTTTCTTACAATGATAGAAATGCTCGTTTTCGTTCTTTAATATTTCTCAACAGTGAAGAGGTTGCCATACCATGGTCTGCGATTTGGTCTAACACATGGTTTCTTTAACGCCGCCGCCGCCTTTTAGATAACGTAGGGGGTGAGGACAAGGAACTCCCTGCCGAGTAACGAAGGAACGGTAAAGAAGAAGACGACGACCCAATTCTGAGACGAATACAGGATTTCTTGGCCGAACAAGATAAGAGTTAGGAGAGGGAGAAAGGGACGGAAAACCAGGAAAAAAAAAAAAGATCACATTTTTGAAGCGATTTTGGTTTTTTTTCCTCGGCCATTGGTAGGAAGAGATCGGATGCATAGTGTTTGTGCCAAAATGCAAAATGAAGTCCAACACAAAACGCACGTTCTATATGGGGAAAGCCTTTGACCTGGCAACCGTGTTTATCAATTTGACGGCGACAGTATAATGAAAAAAACTCCGCAGGATCAGACCACCCGACACCTGATGATGATAGTGACTTGACTCCCCTGCATCTTGAACCCAATTACGACCGCCTCCCACCCGAAACGAATAACGCAAAAGTCAGAGGAGAAGAAACTTTGAACAAAGATTCATAATCGACTACAAATACCTTCCACTATTCTTGTGCCACAGCTGCGCTGCTTTCTTCTATCTCAATCTCCCCCACTGCAGATCGGCGGTTCCTTTTCTGCCGCCGCCGCCGTCTCGGGTTCTTTTTAACCCCGCCACCCAAGAGACAAAATTTTTCCCAATGATATTTTCCCAAAGTTGAACCAAAGAGGCGCAAAATGCATATCTTATCTGGGGACAGCCTTTGACTTGGCGACTTTTGTATCAATTTGACGTCGACAATATAACAAAAAAACTCCGCAGGATCAGACCGCACGGCACCTGAAAATGACTTCACTCCCCTGCGTGTGAACCCAGTTACGGCCGCTTCCCACCCCGAAACGAATAACTCAAAAGTCAGAGGAGAAGAAACTTTGAACAAACCACTCTTAATTGATTACAAATACTTTCCACCATTCTTGTGCTACGGTTGTGCTGCTCTCTTCTATCTCAATCTCCCCACCGCAGACGGCGGTTCCATTTCTGCTGCCGCCGCCCAAAAGACGAAGCTTTTCTATTGCTTTCCGCAACGACTGACAAATCTTGATTCCACCCATTCAAAATCTCCATCTCCCTCCTCATGTGCAGATCAAGAAAATCCACAGACTCGATCCAGCCCAAGCCGAAGAGCCCAAGAAGATCCTCAAGAGCACCCTCTTCCTCCTCCAAAACCTCCTCGATTGACCCGTCGTCGTCGTCCAACTTCTTCACCATCACCTCCACCAACTCCTCCTTCTTCAACAACCGCCACCACCCCGCCTCTCCATCCGACTCGTCCTCCCTCTCCGCCACCCCGTCCTACTCCCTCCCCGCCCACCTCAGGCACCACCTCCACGACACCCCCAGATATACCCCCTCTCCGACCTCTCCTCCGCCACCGGCAACTTCCTCCTCCGCCGCCTCTCCCCCTCCTCCGCCGCCTGGCGCTGCTCCCTCCGCGGCCGAGACGTCGCCGTCTTCCGCCGGGGGCTCCGCCGCCCCGTCGGGCTCCCCCGCCTCCGGGAGCTCCTCGCCTCGATCTGCAGGAGCCACCACAGCAGCGTCGCGAAGCTTCTCGGCGCGTCTCTCTCGGAGAAACGATGTCTACCTGGTTTACGAGTTCGTGAAGGGCGCGAGCCTCTGCGATTGCCTCAGGAACCGGGTCAACCCGGCCTATTCGGCGCTTGCGAGCTGGACCTCGAGAATGCGGGTCGCGACGGACGTGGCTCATGGATTGGAGTACATCCACCACTGCACGGGGATGAACGGGTCAGGTTTTGTCCATAACCGGATCAAGAGCTCCAACATCGTCGTCACCGAAGATTCGTTGAGCGCCAAGATCTGTCACTTCGGTACGTTGATCCTCCCACGCGAATCCTTTTCCCGGTTTTTCCGTTTGCATCTTCCGATGAACCTGTAAGTGATTGAATAAAATTTGATGTATGTGGTCAAAAAAAGGAGATCCAAGAAACATTTCTTATGCAAATTGTTATATTTCGTTACTGTAGTTACATTTCTCAACCAGTGCATTTCACTGACTTACAAAGTTTATGAGCACAAAGAAAAAACATTGATTTACTTAGCAATCATGACTCGAACGGCGGCCTCCACTAGGTATGGCGGAGCTGTGCGGCGAAGTGGCGGAGCAGGACGAGCCTCTGTCGTCCCCAAACACACCCAAACCGAAGAGAACCAACAGCAGCGCAATGAAGTTTGAGGGAACGCGAGGCTACATGTCACCGGAGTTTCCGTTCCACGGGGACCCCGACCCGGAAGTCCGACGTCTACGCATTCGGGGTCGTGGTGCTCGAGCTGTTGTCCGGGGAAGAGCCGCTGAAGTACTCCTTCGACGGAGAGAGCGGCGAGCTGAGGAGGACGAGCGTGATAGAGGGGGCGAGAGAGGCGGCGACGGAGAGAGCGTGAGGCAGTGGGTGGACAAGAGGTTGAAGGACTCGTACCCGGTGGAAGTCGCGGAAAAGATGGTGCAGCTGGGGCTGGAGTGCGTCGACGACGAGCCGGAGAAGCGGCCCGACATGGGTCGGGTGGCGGGTAGGGTCTCAAAGTTGTATCTGGAGTCCAGAAGTGGGGCGAGAGTTTTGCTCTGCCCCAGGATTTTTCGGTCTCCATGGCACCGAGGTGACAATGATATGTTTGACTTTATTGTTTGTCCGACCTAAACAGATTCATTTGACTCATTTATAGTTCATTTACAATAAATAAGCAGAGATTTGTGAATATGCTGGTTTTTCACGAGGGTTTTTCCTTTCGGATTCACCATGAATGGTCATTGAGGTTGTTTGCTATCTTTGTTAGTCTAAATATCTTTAGACTCTCGCACGACCCCAAGCAATCACTTCCCCACCATGACTAGCCCTTTTCGTAGAACGACGTCGTTTTAACCACGGCATCGCTGCTAGGAGATAAAATACTCAAAATAAAATGACGTTAATGTTTCTCGTTAGCCAAGTCATACGGAATTAACGAAAGAACTCGATTCCATAAATTTGACAAGTTTTAAAATTCAATTACACTTTTTGCAAGTTTTAAAAATCAATCGCGCTTTTATGATAAATTTTAGGATACGTCGTTTTAACCTATGTCACCGCTGTTAGGAGAATTTGGGCGTTCGGAATAAAGACACGTCGGATCTCGGACACTTCGGACACGTTGACCACGTTAATCAGAATGACTCAATTCCATAATTTACAGTTTTAAAAATTTAATTATATTTTTTTTGTAAGTTTTTAAAAATCAATCGCACTTTTATGCTAAATTTTAGGATTTTCAGCGAACATTTTCAGAAAAAAAGTAAAAATTATATTTCGATGGAAAGAAAGAAACTTCCCGACAAGTAATCAAACAAAAATTCACGATTTGGACCAAAAAGAAAACTCATTTTCACGTCGATAAATGCACTTAATAATAATCCACCCTCTTTCAGTAATTTTGAAATGGACTTGACTTATGCGTTTGGAAACCCTCGGATGGGACGTTGAAAATCTGAGGTTTGATCCAGCTTTTCCAGCTAATCTAGCGGCACCGACTCGACCAGGACTGGGATTGTCCCCCGTCAATCGCTGAAGACAACGATCCCATGGCGACCGCTGGTCTTGGGAAGATGTTGCAGAGGCGAATCCCTCTCTCTGTTCGTCTCTAAAATCGTGCCAGTAACCTTCCTCCAACCACCGGTTATGTCCTCTCTCGCTCTCTGGCGTCGTTCCATGGATTACGGAACGGAAAGAACACACCCTAATCGCGCATGCCCGTCAAGCATCGATTCCTTCTCTCTCCTCGACGATTCTGGCGCGTGCGTTTTGTTTCGATGGGCTTAAGTGTATTTTATTTATTTTTTTGTCGAAATTATGGGCTTAGTTCGTTTGCAAAATATTTAAGCTTAGAATTCAGGAAGTCTGTCGCTTTTATCCCGCTCTCTGGTTCTGTGTGCCGAGTCTCTTCCTCGGAACTGAAGGTCCGGTTCAGCTGAAGTTTAGATGAGAGTCGTTTTCCGGTGCTTATTTTGATCATGTTTCAACTGAAGGGCGTGGTGATAGGTTTACGGGACCGATTACCTTTTCCACAGGATTTCGCATTGAGCTCTGTTATTACCTTTAGGAGAGGGAATTGAAAATTTTTTAGGGAAATCGAAGCAGCAGTGGTGCCCCCATGAACTTGGCGGGGAAGTCCTTCCGTCATTTTGATAGTTTAGTTGATTTGTTTGTTTGAATTTTTTTGAGTTAGGAAGATTTGAAAGAATCCCTCAGTTCGTCTTAATCGTAGGATTATCCCTGTAAGGTAATCTCTGATTGGCGTTTTGGAAGCAAGGCCAGAACAATAGCACTTCACGGAGGATTATCGCGATGCTGTCTCTCTGATCAGACGATTCTGGACTACCTGCTTGGTTCGACGGAGAGAAAGATCTTCTTTAATTTGCGAATATTCCTGAGTCCCGTATATATGCTTGTTCAGAAGACTCTCGCTTAAGGCCGTATTGACTGACATGTCTTACTCTTACTGAACGCAAGCCAGTAGAATGAGAATGCTGCTAAGGATACCACATTAAGATTGACCCTGGTAACCTGCAGAAATGAGAGTGTTGATTATTTGATTACTTTGGGAATCGAATGGATATAATCACTCTAAGTAGGTTGCGATTGCCATGGATATATGCACAATGCATGTAGAGGAAGAAGTTATCCTTCAATCACCTGCATTCCTTTGGCCCTAACCCACCACGACAGTGTCGGTCTCCTTGCCTGACATTTTTTCAATGCATGCTCGATCCCAATCTGCATCTGCAAAGCTCTCGCACACTATATTTATATTGGTCCAGCTCATCCTTGAATGCAGGGCATCATGTGTGATGCTCTTATAACTTCTGCTATTGCCTGCTTACTTACAACACTTTCCCATTGCAGAAGCCTCGCGATATCCTTCCTTCTGCAAGTACCTTGTTCAGTAGACACAATCTTTATGAAAGAAGCTTGAAGACTCGAGCAGAGGCCAATGTGACTTGAAAAACCAAGAAGTAACCACAAAGGAACCCCAAAATTCCCTTCCACAGAGCACAAGAGCAATGACAATCCTGAAGGCAAAGTACCCGCCGTATCCACTTGAAACTTCTTCAAGGCTGATCTTGCCCTGGTCTTTCCTTGCAAGGTCTGCGAGACGAGAGTCGTGAAGACGGCTTTGGTCGTGAATCCTATGAGAAAGGCGTAGTCGTGGTTAGATGCGGCGGTTGCCAATATCTACACCTGATAGCGGACCGGCTTGGGTTGTTTCGGAGAGGTCCGGGTGTGTAGAGGATTTTCTTGGCTGCTCGAGGAGAGGAATTCAAGAAAGGCTCTGTTGATACCTTGAATTTGACTCTAGAGGATTTAGCTGGAACCAGAAATGAGAATGCTTCTGAATGGTGCTCTTGTGAATCCAGATGTTTCCCTTTCGAAAAATTTGAATCTTGATCACATCGCTGTAGCAGTTTGCTTCAGGTTGTAGGTAGAATTACTGAAGCCTCTTCAGTTAATTTTCGCGGATATATGAAATAGTAGCTTTGTCATGATTCTAAATGTCTAAATTTCATGAACACTCTTGGGGCATGCATTAACAGCCATTCTGATATTAAAATTGATCTAATTAAAAATGATTTTTTTTTGTTCTATTTCCTAAATGAGTTTTAGAGAGTTAGATAACATATATGATAACCTGCATAAATTTGTGTTTGCTAAAATGAAACACGTTTGGGGCAACTGCACAAAATTTTTTGTTCCCAAAATGATTCTCTTGTCATTTGCGTAATTTAAATCAAATAATTATGTAGTTACTTTGTGAAATTTTCATCATATATTTCGAATTAATTGAAATTAATTCATATTGATTCTCTTTTATAACATATTGCATATAACATTTTTTTGTTATGCCATCTAATTGTAGTGTTATAACAAGTTATTTTAAAGCTTAAAAAAAGGAGAGATCGTATTAGGTTAGTGTGGCGATTTTATATTAGCCGGAGCCTTCTTAGATTTATTCCAAATCTCAACAAGGGAATATCAAATTCGATTTTAGAGTGAGCGGTAACATGTGTTTATGTACTTGCAAATTGAGTCACTATCGATCTTTAAGAAGGTAGATTGAAAACCTTATCGAACAGTTGAAGAAACCATGGGTGAGCGGTTCCAGGTTCCGTACAGAGTTCTACTGGAACCTTGAACCTCCCGTCTATACAAAGGTTTCCTCATTTTGTGGAACCTGGAACCTACCCTGCAGTATCTTGAAACCTAGAACCTACCCTGTCACAGGTTCCAGGGGTTTCGGTTTTCCAGGTTCCACCCAAGGCCTAGTGAAACGATTATAGTGAATAATAACATTTATTACTATCACTACTGTTAAATTCACTGACCATAACTTCATATTTAGAGACAAAAAAATATAAAAATTAACAAAGTAAAAGTCTTAATGATAAAGGGTTCTAGATTATACACTCCACATTAGGTATTTATGGAATCCACAGATGAACGTAAGACATATACCAAGAAAAAATATAAAAACTTACTTCAGGGTCCAGGTTCCGGTTCCAGGTTCCACCTACCTAGAACCTGGACCCTACCCGTCAGTAACGGTTTCCTATTTTTTGAACCTGGAACTCTACCCCCATACCTGGAACCTGGAACCGACGCGTTCTCATCGTCCGGTTCTTCGGTTCCAGTCTACTACCCTGGAACCATGCTTACGCCCTAAGAGAAACCGTTTTAATTTTACATATTTAGATCATCTAGGGTTCGAAACTTAGTTACGTCGGTATTATCCCACCGTCCCTTTCTCACAAAGTTGAGATTTTTTAAACGTATTCCTGTAAATTTTCAATTCATTTTTTTAACTTATTAGTAAGCCAATACTAAGGGCCTGGCATGGTAACCATTCTGATTCTCTGATTCTGTTCCCTGGAATAGTAAAGAATGAGAATCATGTTTGTAACGCAAATAATTCTGGTTCTGATTCTGTTCCAAGAATCAGTTTGGAGAATCAGAATCACTTTTAGAGCAAAATCCAGAACCAAAAAAAGTTGGTTCTGAAATTATAATCACTTTTGAAAATCACAAAACAGAATGAAATCTCACATCTCTCACTTTTTCCTTTCAGTTCTCTTGCACTTTTCTCTAAACCTAATAAAAATTAAAATAAAAAATTTCCGAAAAAAATTGAAATTTTTTTAAAAAATCAGAAAAATTTTAGGAAATTCTAAAAATAGAAGAAGCTTAGAATGAGAATAGTTTGACTCATTTTCATAATTTTGGACTTAAATTTCCTAGATTTCATAGATTCCTCTTCCTACAAAAAAATCGCGCAGAAGATGAGGGGCATCCAATGTGTTGATGGTGTCATATATACTCCGTAGTCGTGCCCTCACAAACTGTGACCACTGCACGTGGACTGAGGAGCCAAACACCCACTTGGAAATTTAGGATAGAAGTGCAAAATAATAGTGAAGACTTGTATTCGTAATCAAGGAAGATAAATTTGATTTTGTTTTTCATGATAATTTGATTGTTCGACTGCTAGTTTGTATGTATTTTGGACAACGCAACCTTTAAAGAAAAAGTGAGTCCTTAATATGGGAACGTGTCCCTGCTTTAATCGAACTTCAAATGTCATGTATTAAAATTTGTGTTTCATTTATTATGGACACGCTTAAAAAAAATAATGTATTTTTTAATTTTTTTTTAGGTGCTTGAAAATTAGTCTTCAATTTAGACTAAATTTTACAAAAGTATTACATAATTATTGACTTAATGAAAAATTTAAGAAGGCAACAGTTTTTCAAAACAGAAATTTTGTGTCAGTTATCAAACCGTTTCCGGTTCTTTAAAACTCATTCAAGAACAGAATCAGAAAAAGTCATTTAAATCAAAATCCAGTTTTTCGCGGAACAGAATGGTTACCATGCAGACTCTAAGTGGTTCACACAAGTTTTTTTTGTCTTTTTTCACAATTTTTCTAAACTAGATTAAATCTAAAAGTACCTAAAACTAGCTAAATCACGAACCAGTGAAATCCAGTGTGCAATCAAAGAAGTCTGGGCCTATTGATCGATTCCATCATAAACCCTAATGAGGCCTAAAGACTTAGAGAAATGTGGTTGTGATTTGATTTTCCAAGGTGTTTATGATTTTCTTAAAAAGAAACAAAATCTATGAAATCTAGAGAATCTAAACCGAAATTTATGAAAATGCTCTGCCTACTACCTAAACTACACTTCTTATATTTCTATGGATTTTCTAAAAAATTTCCTATTTTTAGAATTTTTTTAGAATTTTTTAGAATTTTTATTTTTGTTTTTTATTTTTTTGGCTTTTGTTTTTGTTTTTATTTTTATTATCTACTATTTTTTTTCTTTAAAAAATGAGACTTCGATTCTAATTTTAAGCTGAGAGAAAAGTGATGAGAAAAATTTGAAAGGGAAAGCAAAAGATTTAA
>JAGVVM010004745.1:0-24396 GCA_019149425.1 Psidium friedrichsthalianum | reverse complement strand
AAAAGAAAAAAAAAGGGTGTACAACTTGCTGGTCTTCCTTTTCCAAAGCTTCACTCTTTCTATTTACTATTTGTCGAGTTTTGAGTGGCAAGGCGGAAGAACAAGTCAATCCTCTTCTTTTCGTTTTTCTTCTTTCTCTCCTTTTCTCCTTCTTGCATTCTCTATTTCATAACTTTCTCCATATGGTCCCCAATATGCATATCCTTTTCCTTTTTTGCCCCTTTCCTCCTTCTCGTCTCTTTCTCTGTTCTCACCCATCCCATTTTACCCGAAGCCTAAGCCGGTCTTGGGCCGGGCCGACAACATCACGGATCCGGGTTGCCCAACCATGTGATTAAGGTAAAAAAAATTATGGAGAAATTAGATAATTTTAATTTACCATCCCTTTTCTAGCTAACTTTCCCGATCTCTCTACATGGAGCGACGATATATGATCATATTTTAGACATGTATAAGGATTTTAGCTTACATTTGCACATCACACAGTTGTTAAGATTAAAGTATCTATCTTAGCTCTTATATCCACGGACCAACAATTCTAATGTGTATAAATAAAGAAAAATTAATAATTTCATGTCACAGTCTCACCTAATGGTAGGTATAAGCTGGCTAAAACAATTGGTTGTTTTAATAATTATTCACATGTTCCATAAAATATGGTTGTTGATGCATTTGGTGGGCTGAGTGATACAATCAATAATATGGGCCGCTCACTCAACACCCAACAGGCCTCAGGCCCAACACCTAGACCATCCTTATGAAAAGAACCCGTTAACTGAGCTTCATTAAGTATTCCTTCGGATTTTATTTACTAATTCTCTAAAACTTGCCATGAGAGTACGATTGAGTCCTATAATTTTTTTTTTGCTTTCAAATGTACAAAAAAGTTCTAAAAATTTTCAAACTAGTGTAATAAAAAACTTCCTAACGATTAATGGAGGACTTGATTCTCAAAATTGCTCGTCACTTTGGCCTCCTCATCATCTAACTTTCTTAGGTTCGTTCAATTGCGTCGTTTAAGTTTTCTAGTCTAGGGGAAAATCTCATTTTTACTTTTGGTTTTTGCGATTGCTTGACTGGAATTCTCTTTTTTTTTTGTTGGTTCAAGGCAAAAAAAAAAAACCAAAGATAAGAATTACTAGTGTCATAAACTCCAAGATAAATGCTTTCTAGTGTTTCTGCTTCCCCGCATGAATATAATACAACAGTTTCCTAGCAATATGAAATTTTTAGTTTTGCAAGATGTATATGACATTTGGCAATCTAATTAGATGCCGGATGTGAATTTGACCTATAAAAGAGCCAAAACTCAAGACGAATAAGAACAAAAGGCAACAGACAGAATCATTAATTTTGGCCAAAAAAAAAAAAAACTTAAAGTGACAGAATATAGTATGTTCTAGTTGTCATAATTTTGGTATATTAGTACAAAGTTGATCCCTATTCCATCGATCCCAGTATTTTGATGATAATTTATATATTCATTCATGAAGGTAGTGTTGGGAAATATAGTGAACAAATTGGTACAAATAGAATCAGAATTTGAGGCATGATAACACTGTCTTTAGGGAATCATTTGCACCACAACATTGCTAATGGTTACCAGCAAAAATCCTTTAGAATACAATAAAATCTTTGAATGAAAATACTAAATAGCAATTCTGATATATCTCCAAGAACTCTCAAAGCGAAAACAATTGAAAAAGAAGTCTGTATCTCTTTGGAAAGAAATGAAAATAGGGTAGTTGAAAAGTGAGAATATTGAATAGAATTCCTCAATATATAATAAAGAAAAGAACACATTTTTTCTTTCTATTCCTAGCAAAAACACAATTTTTCGTATCTAATAAAACACAACTTTACAGTTTTGAAAAAGTCGTAATTCCGACACAACTCTTCATATCAAAAAACCGTTAATTCGGACAAAATTCTTCATGTCCAAAACTGTTAATTTGGACACAATTCTTCATCTTCGAAAATTGTCATGTTTGAAAAGTCGCGATCGTTGGACATAATTAATTGATTATCACCGGACATAATTAATTACAGATCCAAAATTAAGATTAATAAAAATAACTCAACTCCTGAGTCGCACTGTTCGGCTAGGACTCACTAGTTGATTTATTACGGGCATCTTCAACTGCAATGTCTTTGGACTCAAACGAGGGTACTTAAGCCGTCAAAATCTTGTCTAATGTT
This sequence comes from Psidium friedrichsthalianum, assembly GCA_019149425.1. Taxonomy (NCBI): domain Eukaryota; kingdom Viridiplantae; phylum Streptophyta; class Magnoliopsida; order Myrtales; family Myrtaceae; genus Psidium; species Psidium friedrichsthalianum. The sequence goes on along the minus strand of JAGVVM010004745.1, from coordinate 22,197 downwards.
AAACCATTAATGATCGCCCTCGATTCTATCCGGAATCGAGGCAAAAACATCGACTACTTTCCGTTTAGACCAGAACATGTTTCGGTCGAAGCAACACATATTTTCTTACCTTGACTTAAAAATTGGAGTTTCTATTACCGGTACAACATTAAACTCGCGACACAAAAATTTAAGTCAGTGCAATTTGATACAACTTGTGTGAGCTTCTCTCATTTTGGTTCGAAGGAGTGCACAGAAGCGCGGGCTATGCAGAGAAAGTGAACAGCTAGAGTTTTCTGGGAACTGACTTGGTACTGTGCAGTCGGAGCAAATAAGCACACTTTTCACAAGAACAAACGAAGCAAAGGTGTAATCAAAGTGAGCTTCCTACCATGAGATTTCTGATGGAATTTGCACGTAGGAGCCTCATCTCTTGCCGGCTCGGCAACTGTCGATCAGTACGCCCTAGCCGAAAGGTGACCATCTTCTATTTGGAACTGTTCGCTCAAGCCGAGCTGTACCATCAACAACCAAACCAAGGTGACAAGTTCTCCCCCTTTGCTAAGTTGCTGAGCGTGCATGAACGGTTGGCAATGAATCGCAGCGTACGCCAGCAATTCCACCCAAACTTCACTCACGATGTCCCACTTCTCGTCCTGAAATTTCTCCAGCTCCTTAGCGAGAATACACGCATCGAAGAGTGCGGATTTGCTTCTGTCTCCTTTGACTACGGCTGGATTCAGTTCTGTAGGAACAGAGAGTAGAACTCGGCAGGCATTCCTTTTGCTCGTTTTCCTCTTATGAAAGATATTCTCATCGAAAAACCTGTCTGCCTCGGCACAAGTGTCTCGAAACCTTATTTGGCCAATCCCAGCCACTGCGGACATCATACCAGGTTGTTCGATCATAAGACGAAGCATGTAATCGGACAAGACCTTACTGGTTTTGCGGAGGTCGTTTGTCCTTTGATCAGTGTTGTAACGGAACCCAGTGGCACTTTCATCAGTGCCGGTGGCACTTTCATCGCTGTTGTAACAGAGTTCGGTAGCGATGTGCCACAGTAAAAGGCTCTTTCCATAATCAACATCACAGATGAATGGAAGCAATTTTTTGCAATTTCGCCCGGTTTTAGTATGCTCCAAAGCCCATGTACCTCGAGAAGCACAAATCTCATTTATGCTTCCCCAAGATGCCTTCCGTTTCAGCTCATCAAAAATCAGTTCACCTAATTTTTCACTGTGAGGTTCTACTCGTCCAGACTTGAAGTCATCAAACAATTCCTCCAGCGATACGAGACTGAGGAGTTTCTCAATCCATTTCGGCCACTTTCTCAGCCGGGAATCTAGAAAATTGTACTGGAAGATAGATTTAGACCATCTAGCACATGCAAATGGTGAACTTTCAGATTTGAATATGAGGAGGAACTTGATGAAGATGGTCTTAGATGTTGCCATATTTGCAATGGTCCAGTCAGAGCAAATGAGCCGACCGAGAGCTACAAATTCCAGGCCAATAGCTCCAAGGAGCAAGGTGTATGTAATCTGTATATCATATTCGTGGAAACCATGCTTGTTCAGGACATAGAAAAGGGCAAAAGCAGAAACAATGGAGCCGATTGAGATAGCTCGGAAAAGGTACCCGGTTGGACAGTGAACAATGGCAGCCTTGGTATAAAGAACATCATAAAAGAAGTTGAGCTCAGTCTCAATGACCCGAAAAGCATCCTTTGCGGTTCTGCTCCCGAAAAAACGGTTGCTGTGGTCGCGTTCCCGGAAGCTGAAGATGAGGTCCACAAGGAGGCCTTTGAAGGTTGTGAAGTATAAAAACGCCTCTTTTATCACTGCTCTGTCGTCCAAACTGTTTCCATTTTCCTCTCCAACATGTACCGATTGAGATTTGGACTCCGGCACCAGGGCCAATTTCTTGGTGGTAACGTATTCCTCCATGAGCTTGGCATAGTTCGGCCCAGCATCAGCATGCGGGAGCAACGACGCCCGGAATTTACTGAAGCTGGCGAGATGCAGAGCGCGTATTCGCTCTATGTATTTGATGGTTCCACCAATAAACATGAGGACGGTCGGGACAACTAGCTCGCTACTGGGGAAGGATTGATAAAATACATAGCCTGCAGCGCCTAGCTGGAATAAGAGATTAAGCAAGTGTCTACGCCACAGCTCATTATCCTCGAGCGCGAATGCGGTTATGGTATCTGGTCCTCCAAGATGTAGCAGAAGAAATGGAGCCCAAAATGCCAAGAGATCACCGGTGACTTGGGCTCTGGAAATGAGTCCGAAGGCATAGTTAGCGGCCAAGTCGGCAACCAAGTAAGCAGACCAGATGAGCATCAAGATCCACCTGTTTGAACACCTCTTTCGAATGGGTGCCAAAAAAATGAGAAGAACTTGCAGAGATAGGCTCAAAAGGATTGCCCCTCGGACATTGAATTTCGCCCACAGACTCTTGGCTTTTGCAAGGATTTCCCTATTTCCCATTTTGTGATCACCGTCTCACCAGATCCTGGAAGGAAATCATTGAGTCAGCGTAAGTAGTACAGTAAGAAAGCAACTATCCAAGCGATATGTACACCGGAGAACATCATAACAGAAAAGGTGACCATTGAGGGCCGAGAGTCGATAATACCTTGAAATTTACTTACGATCGCACAGGAATAAACACCCTGCTTCAGGCCACCGAGTGTTAAGCAATGCGTAGCAGCGTAGGTATAAAGGACTCGAGCCGAGATCAGCATGGAGTAGAACTAGAGTGCACGTGAAACTCGTGGAATGTACATTCGAAGTACAAAAATACTTGATGGAAAGTGTAATATTTGGTAGGGGAGGCGGGAAAAAATGATGGGTGTACCATGGATGCTGGTGTTTGCTTTCCTTGAGATTAACTTGGTCTCAATGTGTTCGCTGAGATTCAGATTTTTTTCATTAATTGCGCGATGAAAGCAATGAATCAATCTGTTCACGGCTTTAAGGAAAGGATTGCTTCTTTGGTCGTTTGGCCTGCTTGAACTTGGAATAACTTCAATGAATACATTTGTTTTCACGTCACCTTAGTTATTCTTTGATTCTCTTACATTTAAACTCTGCTGTCTTCTCTAGTTCTCACTCCCAGCTCTCTCTCTCTCTCTCTCTCTCTCTCTCTGTGTGACGCCATCTCGTCTCCTCTTCGCTCGAACACCTGGGTTGTTGTGGACTCGCCTTTGTTGGTCAATCAATCACCCCACAGTTAACCAGGTTAGGTTCTTTCTTATAGCAACTAATTAGAGAGAAGCTCTGTGCTTTTCTGAAGACGAATAGCCTGAGCATCGTACGGTGCGTTTGCCCTTTTTCTTCTGTGGAATTCCACGAAAGCAAGGAGGATACCTGGATAGGAAATTAAAAGCCATGGAAATGGTAGAATGACAAATAGCACCCAAGAATTTCTAAGAGCTTAACTCATTCGGCAGGTGGGCATGCACCCAAAAAAAAAAAAAAAAGAAGTGAAAATGAAGTAAAAGAAAAGAAGGAAAACTGTCCAGGAAGTTCCTAGGGAACGAGTTCAGTTCCTGATTAAAAAATGCTTCTCTTGATTGGCTTTTACATTTCGCTTTTGTTTAATTTGATCTTGTTCTCGAACACATTTTTACATTTCTAACAATTGGTACGTAATTTGTATTTAATTTTCTCATAACCTTTCTATATTTGAATAACATTTTAAATTCTCGGGTAACTCTGATCATCATGATTACCTTCTTTCATTCTAGTTTAGTATGGGTCAATTATGAAAGCAAAGTATATATACATGTAAATCCATCAACAATAAGAAAGTTAGATAGAATGGAGCTTAATGGTTGAGCCACCATGACAAAAGTCCATTCCCTCCCACTTCCTTTTAACATTAGTTAGACATATTACTTTACGATAAAGTAGAAAATCTTAATAATCTAATATAATCTGATATTTTTCTTCTAGAATAATATATCGACATCAACTTGCTTTACTTGTTAGATTGTATGTAATCTTTTACATTTCCAGTAAATGGCAAGAGCTGAGTTAGGTGTTAGGACCACGATTAAATTGGGGCGAAATTTGACATAAACTAATAAAAAACATGTAAACGGTACGAAGGTGCCTTTATTATTTTTTCAAAATTCAAATACAAAATGAAATATGTAGAGGTGATCAATGAATAGTCTCAGGTCTAACCTAGACTTTTTGTTGGACCTAATTTGATACACAAGACAAGTTAATTTTTCTTATCATCTTCATTAAAGGTGACAAGGCTTCTTGTCCTCAAATATTAAATCTCTTATCTTTTAATATTTTTTTGCGAAGACTCTACTAGAGCTTTGCTTGGAACGAGGGTATCTACTTATTTTAGACTAAAAAGAACTCTGTGCTTTTTGATGGTCCTTCCTCTTCTGCTAATTAAGTGATTTTTATTTCCTTTTTCCACACAAAAGGTTTCATACTACTTCCTTCACAATGAACATAAAGTTTGTTTGCTAAAGTTGTCCAGACAGCCGTAATGTTTTTCTATCTTCCCGAGATCCAAATCGCGTTAATTTTAAAGGTCGATGGTACTACCAAAACATATGAAAAAATGGGCGGCATCAGAAAATTTCTGGCTCATCAAAATTTCTGGAAAAGGGATAACATACATAAAATGTCTAATATAGGACTTTTTTCTGGTCGAATCTAAACATAGGATTTTACGTTGCATATATATGCAAGCTTGGGCATTGCCCTAGTATGGGAAGAGACATTTAAGTAAATTTTCCTTTTATTCAGATAATAGGAAAATAAAGAAAGGATGAAATAATATAGAAGCATTTTTCCCATAGGAAGCACATAAATTTGACAGATATCAAGGAAAGTGAACTTCTCTACTAGGGGCGAGTAGTTCCTGGTTCTTGAGGGGAACCGGATCGGACCGGTTCGCGAGTAGAGAGAGAGAGAGAGGAGGAGGAAGAGAGAAGAGACACATTCGTTTATAAGTGAGGAAGATATTATAGGGAGAGATGATGATAAGAAGGCAATCATGGAATTTTTACTGGATTCAGACATGAAAGAGCACGTTTCCATCCTTTCAATAGTTGGCATTGGTGGCATTGGAAAACGGCTCTTGCTAAAAAATGTGTATGAAAATAGTTAATTTGACTTGACAATGTGGGTTTGTGTCTCTACCGACTTTGACGTGAAAAAAAATAGTGAAGAACATGATAGCTTGTGTAAAGAAGAATGAACCAACCAAGGTTGTGATAGAATGGGAAAATTATCAAAATAGTCCTAAACCTATTGCACTTTTGCTAATTCAGTCCTCAACCTTTTGCATTTATGCCAATTTAGTCATAAACTTTTTTTTTGTGCTAATTCAGTCATTACCTTTTACATTTGTGCCAATTTAGCCCATCTGATCAATTTTGACCGGCCAAAGATGACATGGATGCCAACTGTGTTGATGTGGACGCTGGTGCTGACATGGAATTATTTATTAATATTTCATTATTTTCCTCACTTTTCCCTTTTCTTTTCTTTCCTTTTTTCCCCTCGTTTCTTCTTCTCCTAGCAAGTAGATCGTCGATTGCCACCGCCAAAGGCTAGGTCGCTAGTGGCCTTGCCAAGGCCAGGTGAGGTCAGTCATGGTGAGCACGACCTCCTCAGATCTAGCCTGTGGATGTCGGCCAGTCATGGCCAGCCTCGCCATGGATGGTGAGGTTGACTGACCATGGTAGCTTTAGCAAGGAGAAGAGCAAGGATTGGGTCATCATGGCTTCGTCCTCGAGATTGGGCGAGGCCCATCCACAAGTGACCTCCCCCAAATCTTTTCCCCGATTTTTGCAATTTTCATCTTTTGCTACGTTTGTTGGTTGGTTGTTGTCCAAATCTAGCTCGTTGTCCATGGCTAGGCTGCCATGGCTGACCTTGCCTAGCCTAGATCTAGGTGAGGTTGCGACTCGCTGTTCGAGGACAGCATTTGGCGAACCTCTCCTAACCTAGATTTGGGCAATGGGCGAGGTTGTGATCCATGGAGATGTCGCAATAACTGGCCGACCTCGCGCAAGATAGACCTGGGGAGGTCATGCCTCACCATGATCGACCTTACTAGCATTGGTGAAGTTGACCTCGCCATGGCCAGCCTTGCCTAGCGTCAGCGAGGCCACTAGCGACCTAGCTTTTAGTCGGTGGCCATCGACGATCTACTTGTTAGGGGAAGAAAAAGGAGGAAAAAAAAGGAAAGAGAAGAAAAAAAAAAGAAAGAGAAAAAATATTAATGAAAAATTCCACGTTAGTGCCGGCGTTCACGTCAGCACCGGACAGCATCCATGTCATCGCTGACCGGTTAAAATTGATCGGATGGACTAAATTCATAGAAATGCAAAAGGTTTAGGGTTGACTTGACACAAAAAATGTTTAAGACTGAATTGACATAAATGCAAAGGATTTAAGATTGCATTGGCAAAATTAAAAAGGTTTAAGATTAAATTGGCAAAAGTGCGATAATTTAGGACTTTTTTGACAATTTTTCCCAAAGGAACTGTTGCCAAGCAACTGAGGGCAGAAATTGATGGCAAGAAATATCTCTTAGTTTGATGTGTGGAGTGTAGAACAAGAAACATGGTGGAGCTCGAAAACTTTGTTGAAGGGTGGTGCTGGAGGTAGCAAGATCCTTATAACTACACTCATTCCTTTAGTTGCGGAGATCACCCGCATTGTTCCACCTCATTTTCTCAAGGGCTTATCTGAAAGTGCGTCTCTTAATTTATTAATCCAAATGGCTAGTCAAAAAATGGAGGAGATACAAGGTTCTGACATGCTAACCATTGTCAAAGAGATGGTTGGAAAGTGCTCTGGATTCCATTAGTTATTTGAACTGTTAGGGTTTTACTATCCTCTAGAGAAAGTAAACATGAATGGTTGCAATTCAAAGAAATTGAGCTCCCAGATGTGTCACAAAGGGAAGAGGGCATAAAATCAGTTCTTAGGCTAAGTTAGGACCATCTTCCATTGCATTTGAAACAATGTTTTTGCATTCGTTGTTTCCCAAAGATTATGAGATAAAAAAGAATACTTTGGTCAATCTTTGGATGGCAGAAGGATTTCCACGAAAGGAAGGAAATTTGAAACAACTCGAGTGGTAGAATGAAGATTACCACCAAAGAATTTCTCTGCTCGCGGCTGAGATAGTGTCTTGTTTCGTCCATGGACTATGCACCCCTAACAGTTAACTCATCCTACAAATGGGCTATCCCCGAAAAAAGAAAGAAGGATTCCTAAGACAAAGAAAATTGAAAAAAAGGGAAGGTTTCCAAGCTAGTTCCTGGGGAACCATTTCGGTTCCCAATTTAAAAAAAAAAAATTTATCTCGGTAGATTTTTACAATTTTTTTTGTTTAACTTAATCTTGTCTTGAACACACTTTTACGCTTTTTGGGCCTAGAACATATGAAATTTTCACTTACGTAATTTTCTCATAACCTTTTTATATCGCCCGTACTCCTTATAATTTCGCTATCAGTTATTTTTACCGTGCATGCGTCGGTTTATTGATTTATGAATTATAAGAACAGAGATTTATTTTCCCCAACATTTTCTTAGATGAGTAAACACTAGAAGCACGTAAAATCTTAGACAAACTAATCACGGACCTCGGACCCAACTGCGGCGGATCCCATATGCATTTAGATTTAGGTTCTATATTGTAATATGCTTGGATGATGAGAATTTATATCTTCAAGAACTCAAGTTTGTCCACTTGTTGTGGTGGATTTCAAGCGCTTCAGTTTCACAAGAACCAGCAAAGCAACTAAAAGCTTGTTTTTGTTTATTTTTATAACCCAGTTCCGTTTATTAGTAAATTTAGGAAATTTTATAGAGGGAATAATATAATGATGGGATATGAAACAAGCCCTAAATGGGAATTCAATGAAGTACCCAAAAAGGATTGCCATGCATAGAGAAAAATAAAATTTTTATATGTAAAAAGAATAATAAACATTGTCGTAATTTTTTGATTGTGAATCTAAATAAATGACATAAGAATAACCTGTCTATTAGTCATTAATAGAAAAAGAAAAATAACTTTAGATTAACAGACAGAGACAAGCTAACAGTACATTAAGCTGGAAATTCAACAAAGATTTGATGGTGCATATTGAATAAAGCTAATTCAGAATTGGAACGAACTAAGGAATTCCAAACTAATCAAATATGTTTACAATAGGAAACTGAAAAAGTAAGAGGTTGTGTGCATATTGTATATGCCAAAACAAAAAGCGAGGGGTCTATCCGTCATTTTGCCCCTGCGTGGGATTTTCTTTTTTTTTTTGGGAAAGGAAAAAAGTTGGGACATGGGATTCTTTTTTTTTTTTTTTTCAAAAAGCCTAAAAATGGGTTTTTTCTCGGAAAAAAAGTGCTTAAATGTGCAAGTTTCACTAGGAACCCACCTTTGCGGGTTCCGCAGGCATTATAGGTTTGGACTTCATCACGCATTATGCGTGGATTATAAAATACATATCTTCAACAACTCAAGTTGGTCATTGAAGCTGTCATTCGATTTGTCTGGATTTTTAATTTGCCAGTTTGAGGTGAGCATAAACATAAACTTGCTATCCATGTTGCGAGAAGTCTCTAGCGTTGAGAATAACTGGACTATATCTTCTAATCTACAGAGAGAGAACAAAAATGGCGGAAGCTATCATAAGCACTATTGCTGGAGAGATAGTTGATTTTCTGGTTCCTCGAGCACTAGAAAAGGTTGGAAAGCCATGGGGCGTCAAGGATGACTCAAGAAGCTCAGGGGCACTGTCTTCATGCTTCAGGTTGTACTGGAGGATGCAGAGCAGCGATCGTACGAGAGTCGCCAAATCCAAGATTGGGTTGAGAAACTGAAAGACGCTTTCTATGAGGCGCAGGACGTGCTTGAAGAATTCAACATCGAAGCTATTCGACGAGAACTGAGGGGCCACAATGAAGTGATGAAGGAGGTAAGCACATTTTTCTCAAGTTCAAACCAGATTGCTTTTCAGTTGAAGATGAGTAATAAAGTAAGAGCAGTGAGGGAGAGAATGGAAGCCCTTAAGGCCGATAGGGGATTCCACTTGGATGAGCGCCGCGTGGAAACAGTGTGGAGAAGAGAGAAGAGACGCATTCGCTTATACTTGAGGGAGAGATTGTAGGAAGAGATTATGATAAGAAGACTGTCATGGATTTTTTACTAGATTCAGACGTGAAACAGGGCGTTTCCATTCTTCCAATAGTTGGTATCGGGGGTCTGGGAAAACAGCTCTTGCTCAATCTGTCTATAATGATGAGATGGTCAGCAAACACTTTCACCTGAAAATGTGGGTATGTGTCTCTGATGACTTCGACGTGAAAAAAATAGTGAAAGATATCATAGCTTGTGCAAAGAAGAAAGAACCCACTGAGGTTGCGATGGATCGGTTGCAAAGTGAATTGAGGGGAGAGATTGATGGGAAGAGATACCTCTTAGTTTTAGATGATTTGTGGAATGAAGACCGAGTAACGTGGCAAAGCTTGAAAACTTTATTGTTGGAGGTGCTAGAGGAAGCAAGATCCTTATAACTACATGGCTTCCTTTGGTTGCGAAGATCACTGGCACTGCCACGCCTCATATTCTTGGGGGCTTATCTGAAAGTGCATCTCTTGATTTATTGCTCCTAATGGCACATGTGAAAAAAGAGGAGATACCAGGTGCCATGCTAGCAATCGGCGAAAAGATTGTTCAAAAGTGCTCTGGTGTTCCATTGGTTGTTCGAATTGTTGGGAGTTTATTAGTCGGTAAGGAAACATGTGAATGGGAAGATTATTTGGAACATAAGCTCCCACAAGTGGTCCAAAGTGAAGGCAGCATAATGAGTGTTCTTAGGCTAAGTTATGACCATCTTCCTTCACATTTGAAACAATGTTTCGCGTTGTGTTCATTGTTTCCCAAAGATTATGAGAAAAAGAAGCAGACTTTGGTCGATCTTTGGTTGGCAGAAGGATTTATCCAACCACTAAGTAGCGGTCTGCATTTAGAAGATATTGCTCATGGATATTTCATGGATCTGCTATTGAGAAACTTTTTCCAATATTTTCATAAAGATTCAGTCACGAACAAGGAGATTTGCAAGATGCCCGCTTTAATGCATGATCTAGCTTGCTCAGTTGCAAGGTCTGAGTGTTGGAAGGCAGGGGATGACTCCATACTTGAAAGAACTCGTCATTTATCTCATGGTTTAATTTCCAATTTGATGGTTGAACTTCCAACAATCTCACGCTTGAAACCAAGTTCACTAAGAACAATTCTTTCTGTTCCTACATACCATGAAATGGAACAAAGGAAACTAACGAGTGAAGCAGATCTATGCCGGCTCATTCAAAGTTTCAAGAGGTTACGCGTCTTCGATCTGCATGCCGCAATTATCAAGAAGGTGCCAAGGTCCATTTGTAAGTTGAAGCATCTCACGTATCTCGATCTCTCTCACAATAATGCACTCAAAAGGCTTCCTAACTCCGTTACGAGATTGCATAATTTGCAAACACTCAATCTCCAAGGTTGTTCTGCCCTCAAAGAATTGCCAAGGGATATAAGGAAGTTGGTCAACCTTCGAAATCTAGACATAGATTATTGCCATACTCTTAGTTATGTGCCACGTGGACTAAAGTATTTGAGATCTCTTCATAGGCTAACACGCTTCATTTTGCCCAAAGGTAAAGCTCTTACTAAGAATTATTGTGGACTTGGGGAACTGAGTGATCTCAATTACCTCAGTGGAAGCCTTAGCATTGAAAATTTGGGACACTCAATGATAGATGCGGCAGCAAAATCCAGGGCGGCGAACTTGATGTGCAAGCATTCTCTGGAATCTTTGATACTTAGATGGCACTATCTCGATACTGATGACGCAGTGATTTCCAATACAGATGAAGAACTATTGGATGGATTGACGCCGCACTCAAATTTGCAGAAGTTGACGATCGATGGATATGAAGGAAAGAGCTTTCCAAGTTGGATAATGAATAGCCTTGAAGATTCCTTGCCAAAGTTAGTTGAGGTACGCTTGCTGAGATGTGGAAGAATGTAAACATCTTTCTCAACTGGGCCGACTGCCAGACCTCAAGTCTTTAGAGCTTTGGGGCTCACTGAATTGGAAGACATTGAGTCAGATCAATCCCCACTTCGACAACATCATTTCCTAGTCTGTTGAAATTAGAAATCGGTTACTGCAAAAAGTTGAAAGCCATGCCACAAACTCCACATCTTGAGGAATTGAATCTGAGGGAGGCCAACCTAGAGTTTTTTACACAGATGATTGGCCTTCATAACTTGAAGAGTTGGATATATCGCAGATGGAGTATCTAGAATGTTTGCCTGAGGTAGTGTTTGCAAAGTCTCACCTCACTCGAACGTCTTCGAATCAGCGAGTGTCCTCGGTTTAACTTCCCTCTCACACGTGGTATGCAACATCTTTGAACCTTATGGATCTCTCTCTTTCCAATTGTGAGGAGCTCGATTTATCGAAAGACGAAAGCGACAACATCTTAGATTTGCAAGGGCTTACGAAACTCCTGTTCGTGGACATCCATGTACCCGAAATTAGCATCTCTCCCACAGTGGCTTCTACAGCTCAGCAATCTCGAGCGTCTTTCTATTAAAAGTGCTAAATCTGAAGGCTTTACCAGAGCAGATCGAGAGCCTTCGATCACTTCAAAAGCTTGAAATCATCCGGTGCCCCTCGCTGACGTCATTACCTGAAGGAATGCGAGGTCTTGCATCCCTTACTCACCTAAAAATCGCAGGCTGCCCAGAACTGGAGGAGAGGTGCAAAAAGGATACGGGCAGGACTGGTCCAAGATTGCTCATATCGCCAACAGAGCTCACAAGCTCGAATACTATGAACGCCACTTATGACTAGAAATTCTCCGCTTTCTTTCTCTAGGTACGTCGACCAATTTTTACCCTGTATTTACAGAGTAATTACTTTCGAATTGTTCTTCGATACTTGATTCAATTGGGGGACCTGGACAGATTGGTGAAGGTTTGGACACATCTTGGATGCAGGTATTTACTGGGTGCAGAAACATTGACATGGAGGTCGCAGTTCCTTCAGGATGGCCCTAAGCAAAGCGCGAGAAAAACAAAGAAATTTCACACTCCTCATCCAACACTGAGCTCGTTAAATCTGGCTCGTGACTCATGCTGTAGATGTAGTGTGAACTCCGCTTATTTGATTTCACAAGAGTACAATGGCTGCAGAGTTCGATGATCTGGAAGCTGACTAGGAAAGCTCTCACACATGAAGTGATGAAATGTTTCTTTGGAGAAGGCTTCCGGTTTGCTTCCCTTAGAATTACTTCATTTCACATCGAATGCAGGGAATTAAATTCTATTTCCCTGATGTTTTTTGTCATTCTTCTTCCTTCATTTTCAGTCCTGGAAATCAATCAAGGTCAGCTCGACATTGTTGGGCCTCATTCTGATTGAAGAGCCGCCTTCATTTTTCACCTGTTATTCTTATCCAACTTGGCTCGGAAAGTCCACGCACGAAAAGATCGATTTGGAGCAGCAGGTTGGAGATTGTAATTTTCTAGTGGAATCTCCTGCGTATGAGGTAGTCAGCATAATGGATTTTCCTAATTTAACTTTGACATGTTCAGGTCACAATTTTGGCGGGCAGTGCTATGCGGGGCGCTGTCTTCATGGAACTCGCTTATAACAAGTAAGATGATCGGAAATGCGCATTCCAGGTGAATTCCACAAGCAATGCCACGTGATTCTTTCTATTCCTAGCAATACGATGAATGCGGTCGCCAGATCTGCTTTTTAAAGAGGTTTTACAATGTTTCATCTCTAATCTGACGCATGTGTTTGCTCTGAAGCTCGTTTCTGCGCATGCAGTTACTCGGTTAGATGCGAAAATCGTGGGGCAATATGTCTATGATCGCAAGTACCATCACCAAGGTTTTGTTTAGCCTGCGGTAAGATGGGTTTCATATGTCGTCACTAATCGGTGGTGCAACATGTAGCTTGCGCCTAAAGATATCATTCTTCTCGATACCGGTGTATAGAATGTTGACGAGCGCTCTTGTGTGAATCTTGCTTCCTTCGCCCAATACTTTGCCAAGCACGAATCTTCCGCGCCATCTAGTCTGAAATCTTTCACGCAGCCACTGCTCAGTAACAGACACGACTTGGCGCCTCACCAGAACGGCAAAAGCAAAACTCGACCGAGCTGTTTGTGCAAGCTCCTGAGCATGCCTTTCTCCCACGCGGATCATCACTGGGGAAAATTCGAGGATGCCTTCATGAGCCAGTGCACAGCAGGCGAGTGTCCGTGCCTTTAATTCCATGCTCGCCTACCGATGAAGATGATCATCAGTGGCTCTTACCACGGCTGAGGAGAGATCGATAACGATAACGATTTTCCTATGTTAAAATATGTCTAGAGTTTGAACCCACAAACGAAGCCCGACTCGAGATGAATTCGAATATTTTCTAGACATCTGCGGTGTATGCAAAAGAAAACCACATTTCCTGTCGGCGAGAGTCCAAGTTGGATGTCATATTTTGTCTGGTTACCAAATTAGTGTGCAAGAGTTGTCGGCCAAGGAAATAAGTTCAAAAGAAAAATATTGGGTTCTTGCTCTTTGTTATTTGGTGGTCGTTGAAGAGCGGTCAGAGTGCTGATGGTAGTGGGTCTTTCACTCGCGAAATTCATCAAAGAAGAATAGTGTCAAGTAACAAATCTTTAACTAAGATTTGCATGAGATTTGTGTTGTGACGTCCTGAGATTCATGCACATGAAGACCAAGAAGAATTGAAGAATACTGACTATTTTTCATATTTTTGTGGCATCGAATGCTTTTTTTTATATATATTTTCAAATATTTTTCTAATTTTCAAATATTAAAAAAATGCAAAAAAATATGAAAAATTAATTTTGGTCAAAATGATTCCTAGGCTTGGCCAAGGTCCCCAACATGATTTTTAATTTTATCATTTTTTCTGATTTTTTTTTTATGAATTTTCGAAATAAAAATGCTGAAAAATACAAAAAAATATGAAAAAATCATTTTTTTGGTCAAAATTGTTTCCTAGGCTTGGCCAAGGTCCCAATGTTTATTTTATAAATTTCTCATTTTTTCTTGATTTTTTATGAATTTTCAAAAATAAAAATGATGAAAAATACTGAAAATATGAAAAATTATTTTTTGGTCAAAATTGGTTCCCTAGGCTTGGCCAAGGTCCCACAAGTTGATTTTTTTTAATTTATGAATTTTCATGAATTTTTTTTTATTAATTTTAAAAAAAGAAAAGGTAATTAAAATCTAGGTGTCAACAAGAACATCGTGGACTCTTCGATATATTACGTCCAAGAAGAAGTCTAAAGCGCCATTCTTATACGAGTGCTGGTGTGGATTTCTTCGTGAAATTGCATCAACTATTCAAGTATTGAAGCTGGTTAAATCTTTGTAGTAGATTGTGTATTTCTTTTGCAAGATTGAGAGATTATTTCATAGGGAATTGAGGAATTAAAACATTGTGTGTGTTCACTGGATGTAATAGGGCTAGGACACATCGAGAGGATTTGAGTTACTCGAGTGTAATTTGTAATCTCCGTGTATCGCTTGATTTATAGTGGAATTCGTGTTGCTTTCCTGTGGACGTAGGTCTCTACGACCGAACCACATATTTTGGTGCCGATTTATTTTCTTGTTCTATCTATTTATTGTCAATCGCTTGTTCCGCTCAACACTAATTGTTATAATTCGGATGAATTAAAAACAAAATAAGGCCTATGACATAGGATCCCCGTATTGTCATGATACTTTAAACCAAAGTTGTAGATCTGCCAATATCTGAAATATAAAGAAAAATTCGGAAATACTGATCCAAAACACACATACACAGAAATCGGGCTAACAAAAGAAGTTTTATTCACTTTTTCAAGTTTGAAAAACAAGTATATCAGTAAATTTCAATCACTCCACTTATGGTGTAAAAAAAGATTAAATGCCATCGTCGGAAGAGTAACACAAAGGCTATTTAGGGATGACATGATATGTTAACTATTTAAGGGTGACCATGCAAATAAAATCTCTTATGAGTATTATTTGACTTATGAAGAAAAGATTAATATGTCGAAATGGATAATACGATAGAAAAAATTTCGGTTGAAGTTAAAAGGGTAAAAGAAATAGGGTCACCAGTCCTTCTTCTTTACCACAAAACAGGGACATTATTTGATGACATTTTGAAGGTTAGTGGGAGCAAGTTTATTTTTCTAGTTCTATATGTTAATGAAATTTTGCTTGCTGCTAATGATCATGGTTTGTTACACGAAACAAAAAAATTTATCTAAGAATTTTGAAATGAAAGATAATGGTGAGACAACATATGTGATAGGAATAGAAATGTTTTGCAATACATCACAAAGATTGTTAGGGTTATCTTAGAAAACTTATATTAAAAAAATTTGGAGAGATTATGGATAAATATTCGGCAAGAGTTGTTCCAATTCAAAAAGGGGACAAATTTAGCCTTATGCAATGTCTGAAAAATGAATTGAAACAAGAGCACATGAAAAATATTCATTATGCATATGTTGATGGGAGCTAATGTATGCTCAAACTTGCACCATACCAGACAAAAATTCTACCGCCAGAATGCCGGGCAGGTATCAAAGTAATCCAGGATTCGATCACTGGAAAACTTCAAAGAAAGTCCTTAGATACTTGCAAGAAATGAAGAATCATATAAAGGATCATTCATCTTGAGGTGATTGGATATTTATATTTAGATTTAAATATCCAATCACCTCAAGATGAATAGATCTTTTATATGATTCTTCATTTCTTGCAAGTATCTAAGGACTTTCTTGAAGTTTTCCAGTGATCGAATCCTGGATTACTTTGATACCTGCCCGGCATTCTGGCGGTAGAATTTTTGTCTGGTATGGTGCAAAGTTTGAGCATACATTAAGCTCCCATCAACATATGCATAAGAATTATTTTTCATGTGCTCTTGTTTCAATTCATTTTTCAGACATTGCATAAGGCTAAATTTGTCCCCTTTTGAATTGGAACAACTCTTGCCGAATATTTATCCATAATCTCTCCAAATTTTTTTAATATAAGTTTTCTAAGATAACCCTAACAATCTTTGTGATGTATTGCAAAACATTTCTATTCCTATCACATATGTTGTCTCACCAATATCTTTCATTTCAAAATTCTTAGATAAATTTTTTGTTCGTGTAACAAACCATGATCATTAGCACACAAGCAAAATTTCATTAACATATAGAACTAGAAAAATAAACTTGCTCCCACTAACCTCAAAATGTCATCAAATAATGTCCTGTTTGTGGTAAAGAAGAAGGACTGGTGACCTATTTCTTTTACCCTTTTAACTCAACCGAAATTTTTTCTATCGTATTATCCATTTCGACATTTAATCTTTTCTTCATAAGTCAAATAATACTCATAAGAGATTTTATTTGCATGGTCACCCTTAAATAGTTAACATATCATGTCATCCCTAAATAGCCTTTGTGTTACTCTTCCGACGATGGCATTTAATCTTTTTTACACCCTAAGTGGAGGTGATTGAAATTTTACTGATAATACTTGTTTTTCAAACTTGAAAAGTGAATAAAACTTCTTTTGTTAGCCCGATTTCTTGTGTATGGTGTGTTTGGATCAGTATTTCCGGAATTTTTCTTTATATTTCAGATATTGCAGATCTACAACTTTGGTTTAAAGTATCATGACAAAACGGGGATCCTATGTCATAGGCCTTATTTTGTTTTAATTCATCCGAATTTAACAATTAGTGTTGAGCGGAACAACGCGATTGAACAATAAATAGATAGAACAAGAAAATAATCGGACACCAAAAATATGTGTTCGGTCGTAGAGACCACGTCCACAGGAAGAGCAACAACGAATTTCCACTAAAATCAAGCGATACACGGAGATTACAAATTACACTCGAGTAACTCAAATACTCTCGATGTGTCCTAGCCCTATTACATCCAGTGAACACACACAATGTTTAATCCTCAATTCCCTATGAAATAATCTCTCAATCTTGCAAAAGAAATTACACAAATCTTACTACAAGATTTAACCAGCTTCAATACTTGAATAGTTGATGCAATTTCACGAAGAAATCCACACCAAGCACTCCGTATAAGAATGGCGCTTTAGACTTCTTCTTGGACGTAATATATCGAAGAGTCCACGATGTTCTTGTTGACACCTGATTTTTAATTACCTTTTCTTTTTTTAAAATTAATAAAAAAAAAATTCATGAAAATCATAAAATTAAAAAAAAATAACTTGGGGGACCTGGCCAAGCCTAGGGGAACCAATTTTGACCAAAAAAATAATTTTTATATTTTCAGTATTTTTCATCATTTTATTTTGAAAATTCATAAAAAAATCAAGAAAAAATGAGAAAAAATTATAAAATAAACATTGGGGACCTTGGCCAAGCCTAGGAAACCAATTTTGACCAAAAAAATGATTTTTTTCTTATATTTTTTGTATATTGTCAGCATTTTTTATTTTCGAAAATTTAATAAAAAAAAATCAAGAAAAATGATAAAATTAAAAAAACTCAATGTTGGGGACCTTGCCAAGCCTAGGAAATCCATTTTTGACCAAAAATTAATTTTTCATATTTTTTGCATTTTTTAATTATTTGAAAAATAGAAAAATATTTGAAAATATATATAAAAAAACAGCATTCGATGCCACAAAAATATGAAAAAATAGTCAGTATTCTTCAATTCTTCTTGTTCATGTGCATGAACTCAGGACGTCACAACACAAATCTCATGCAAATCGTAGTTAAAGATTTGTTACTTGAAACACTAATTCTTCTTGGATGAATTTCGCGAGTGAAAGACCCAACTACCATCAAGCACTCTGACCGCTCTTCAACGACCACCAAATAACAAGAGCAAGACCCCAATATTTTCTTTGACTTTTTCCTGGCCGACAACTCATGCCACACTAATTGGTAACCAGACAAATTGAACATCCAACTTGGACTCTCGCCGAACAGGAAATGTGGTGTTCTTTTTGCATACAACCGCAGATGTCTAGAAATATTCGAATCATCCGAGTCGGGCTTCGTTTGTGGGGTTCAAAACTCTAGACATATTTTAAACATAGGAAAATCGTTAGTTATCGATCTCATCCTCAGCCGTGGTAAGAGCCACTGATGATCATCTCATCGTGTAGGCGAGCATGGAATTAAAGGCACGGGACACTCGCCGCTGGGCACTGGCCTCATGAAGGCATCCTCGAATTTTCCCCAGTGATGATCCGCCGTGGGAGAAGGCATGCTCAGGAGCTTGCACAAACAGCTCGGTCGGAGTTTGCTTTTGCCGTTGGTGAGGCGCCAAGTCGTGTCTGTTACTGAGCAGTGGCTGCGTGAAAGAGTTCCGACTAGATGGCGCGGAAGATTTCGTGCTGGCAAAGTATTTGGGCGAAGGAAGCAAGATTCACACAAGAGGCCTCGTCAACATTCTATAACGGTATCGAAGAATGATATCTTTAGGCGCAAAGCTACATGTTGCCACCACCGATTAGTGACGACATATGAAACACCATCTTACCGCAGGGCTAAACAAAACCTTGGTGATGGTACTTGCGATCATAGACATATTGCCCCACGATTTTCGCATCTAACCGAGTAACTGCATGCGCAGAAAACGAGCTTCAGAGCAAACACATGCGTCAGATTAAGATGAGGAAACATTGTAAAACCTCTTTAAAGAAGCAGATCTGGCGACCGCATTCATCGTATTGCTAGGAATAGAAAGAATCACGTGGCATTGCTTGTGGAATTCACCTGGAATGCGCATTTTCCGATCATCTTACCTTGTTATAAAGCGAGTTCCATGAAGACAGCGCCCCGCATAAGCACTGCCCGCCAAATTGTGACCTGAAACATGTCAAAGTTAAATTAGGAAAATCCATTATGCTGACTACCTCATACGCAGGAGATCCACTAGAAAATTACAATCTCCAACATGCTGCTCCAAATCGATCTTTCGTGCGTGGACTCCGAGCCAAGTTGGATAAGAAAACAGTGTGAAAAATGAAGGCGGGCTCTTCAATCAGAATGAGCCCCAACAATGTCGAGCTGACTTGATTGATTTCCAGGACTGAAAATGAAGGAAGAAGAATGACAAAAAACATCAGGAAATAGAAATTTAATCCCGCATTCGATGTGAAATGAAAAGTAATTCTAAGGGAAGCCAAACCGGGAAGCCATTCTCCAAAGAAAAATTTCATCACTTCATGTGTGAGAGCTTTCCTAGTCAGCTTCCAGATCATCGACTCTGCAGCCATTGTACTCCTTGTGAAATCAAATAAGCGGAGTTCACACTACATCTACAGCATGAGTCACGAGCCAGATTTAAACGAGCTCAGTGTTGGATGAGGAGTGTGAAATTTCTTTGTTTTCTCGCGCTTTGCTTAGGGCCATCCTGAAGGAAAACTGCGACCTCCATGTCAATGTTTCTGCACCAGTAAATACTGCATCCAAGATGTGTCCAAACCCTTCACCAATTGTCCAGGTCCCCCAATTGAATCAAGTATCGAAGAAACAATTCGAAAGTAATTACTCATGTAAATACAGGGTAAAAATTGGTCGACGTACCTAGAGAAAGAAAGCGGAGAATTTCTAGTCATAAGTGGCGTTCATAGTATCGAGCTTGTGAGCTCTGTTGGCGATATGGAGCAATCTTGGACCAGTCCTGCCCCGTATCCTTTTGCACCTCTCCTCCAGTTCTGGGCAGCCTGCGATTTTTAGGTGAGTAAGGATGCAAGACCTCGCATCCTTCAGGTAATGACGTCAGCGAGGGGCACCGGATGATTTCAAGCTTTGAAGTGATCGAAGGCTCCTCGATCTGCCTCTGGTAAAGCCTTCAGATTTAAGCACTTTTAATAGAAAAGACGCTCGAGATTGCTGAGCTGTAGAAGCCACTGTGGGAGAGATGCTAATTTCGGGATACCATGGATGTCCACGAACAGGAGTTTCGTAAGCCCTTGCAAATCTAAGATGTTGTCGCTTTCGTCTTTCGATAAATCGAGCTCCTCACAATGGAAAGAGAGAGATCCATAAGGTTCAACAGATGTTGCATACCACGTGTGAGAGGGAAGTTAACCGAGGACACTCGCTGATTCGAAGACGTTCGAGTGAGGTGAGACTTTGCAAACACTCCTCAGGCAAACATTCTAGATACTCCATCTGCGATATATCCAGACTCTTCAAGTTATGAAGGCCAATCATCTGTGTAAAAAACTCTAGGTGGCCTCCCTCAGATTCAATCCTCAAGATGTGGAGTTTGTGGCATGGCTTTCAACTTTTTGCAGTAACGAATTCTAATCAAAAGACTAGGAAATGATGTTGTCGAAGGGCGGGGATTATCTGACTCAATGTCTTCCAATTCAGTGAGCCCCCAAAGCTCTAAAGACTTGAGGTCTGGCAGTCGGCCCAGTGAGAAAGACGTTAATTCTTCCACATCTCAGCAAGCGTACCTCAACTAACTTTGGCAAGGAATCTTCAAGTATATCATTATCCAACTTGGAAAGCTCTTTCCTTCATATCCATCGATCGTCAACTTCTGCAAATTTGAGTGCGGCGTCAATCCATCCAATAGTTCTTCATCTGTATTGGAAATCACTGCGTCATCAGTATCGAGATAGTGCCATCTAAGTATCAAAGATTCCAGAGAAATGCTTAACATCAAGTTCGCCGCCCTGGATTTGCTGCCGCATCTATCATGGAGTGTCCCAAATTTCAATGCTAAGGCTTCCATGAGGAATTGAGATCACTCAGTTCCCCAAGTCCACAATAATTCTTAGTAAGAGCTTACCTTTGGGGCAAAATGAAGCGTTGTAGCCTATGAAGAGATCTCAATACTTTAGTCCACGTGGCACATAAACTAAGAGTATGCAATAATCTATGTCTAGATTTCGAAGGTTGACCAACTTCCTTATATCCCTTGGCAATTCTTGAGGCAGAACAACCTTGGAGATTGAGTGTTTGCAAATTATGGCAATCTCGTAACGGAGTTAGGAAGCCTTTTGAGTGCATTATTGTGAGAGAGATCGAGATAGTGAGATGCTTCAACTACAAATGGACCTTGGCACCTTCTTGTAATGCAGGCATGCAGATCGAAGACGCGTAACCTCTTGAAACTTTGAATGAGCGGCATAGATCTGCTTCACTCGTTAGTTCCTTTGTTCCATTTCATGGTATGTAGGAACAGAAAGAATTGTCTTAGTGAACTTGGTTTCAAGCGTGAGATTGTTGGAAGTTCAACCATCAAATTGGAAATTAAACCATGAGATAAATAAAGACGAGTTCTTTCAAGTATGGAGTCATCCCTGCCTTCCAAACACTCAGACCTTGCAAACTGAGCAAGCTAGATCAGCATTAAAGCGGCATCTTGCAAATCTCCTTGTTAGTGACTGAATCTTTATGAAAATATTGAAAAAGTTTCTCAATAGCAGATCCATGAAATATCCATGAGCAATATCTTCTAAAGCAGACCGCTACTAGTGGTTGGATAAATCCTTCTGCAACCAAAGATCGACCAAAGTCTGCTTCTTTTTCTCATAATCTTTGGGAAACAATGAACACAACGCGAAACATTGTTTCAAATGTGAAGGAAGATGGTCATAACTTAGCCTAAGAACACTCATTATGCTGCCTTCACTTTGGACCACTTGTGGGAGCTTATGTTCCAAATAATCTTCCCATTCACATGTTTCCTTACCGACTAATAAACTCCCAACAATTCGAACAACCAATGGAACACCAGAGCACTTTGAACAATCTGTTTCGCCGATTGTAGCATGGCACCTGTATCTCCTATTTTTTCACATGTGCCATTAGGAGCAATAAATCAAGAGATGCACTTTCAGATAAGCCCAAGAATATGAGGCGTGCAAGTGCCAGTGATCTTCGCAACCAAAGGAAGCCATGTAGTTATAAGGATTCTTGCTTCCTCTAGCACCTCCCAACAATAAAGTTTTCAAGCTTTGCCACGTTACTCGGTCTTCATTCCACAAATCATCGAAAACTAAGAGGTATCTCTTCCCATCAATCTCTCCCTCAAATTCACTTTGCAACCGATCCATCGCAACCTCAGTGGGTTCTTTCTTCTTTGCACAAGCTATGATATCTTTTTCACTAT
>JAGVVM010004744.1:0-17107 GCA_019149425.1 Psidium friedrichsthalianum | reverse complement strand
CCCGCAAGGAGGGCAGAAACTCGATATAATCTGGGAATGTACTGGACGAGAACACCTGCGCGTAAAAGATTCTTTGCATAATTTGCTGCAGACGTACCCGTGAATGTTGGTAAAACTAGCAATACCAATATCTGCAACCAGTCGAGCAAGTAATTGATGATCAAAAGAGAGAAGTCATACCAACAGATGGAACTGGCAGATATTATACTTCACTCAGCAGAACATTTCTTTGACACCAGCAGATGTGGCGGTGTCAATCATGTCACTATATGTTATACAGATTCAGGATGTTAACACATATTACAAGTCAGTCTCAGAGAAAGACATTGAGTGGAGGCTTGGGTGAGAGCTCCTCAGAGAGTCTCGAAAGGGACAATAAATCCATTTACAAACATGTCATCACTTTGCAATAAGTAGAAGCAATAGCATCTAGATTGTCTATAGGCAAATGACACTGCAGTGATCAGCCAGTAAAGTTGTAATTTTAATACAAATTGACTTGGCAGCATATTTAATCCAATGCGAATTTGTTTCACACTGCCAACCACAGATGGATCAAAGCATGTTAAAAATCAATATAATGCAGAAACAAATTAAGGTTGATGCATCAGAGAAATAAGGAATTACTTGCGGAAGTGGAAATGCAACAAAAGATCTATGAAGAAGTATCCTCGCAGATAATTGAGAGCGATTCTTTTTGGATGGTCAACTAAATCTCCAGCACCAACCACTCTAGTCTCAGGAGCCACATAAGCCAACCTAAACTGCAAGAATTGACAAAGAAAGCAATCATAAAGGACTCAAAGGCAGCCTCGAAAGCTCCTAATATGACAACATTGCACCTTAGTTTAGTTTCTTCCTGAAGAAGTAAGGCATAATAGAAGTTAAGCATCAAGTCAAATACCAACCCTATGGTCATTGCGTAAATAAAGTGTATGGCACGCAAAATTTGGATTGTGTAGTAGATCGACTGACAATGAAGAGAGGCAAAACTTTCTATAGAAGTCTGTTCTGAAGCTCCTCCAATGCAGCTATTTTGAGTAAAAGTTCAGTAAGTCTTCCAAAAGTTAAACTCTGATGGTTACGAAGTCAAATATATTTACCAAGTAAAAGCCCATCTAATCAACTACTAGTCATAAGCAACATCACTTGAATCATCTTTTTCCAAGGAAATGAGTATCATGTTTCCATTAAGAATGTATCAAGGGACATCACACCGATAGAAAAGTCGTTCACTACAGAGGGTTTCTATCAACTCTACTATTTCAGGAAGGATGGACCTGAGAATTCCAAATTTATGAAGCCCCACACAGTTAAGTGTAACCCACTCTGAAGAAGTGTCTTTATTTCTGAATGCAAAAAACTCCAGCAAATATTTAGATCAGCCAAAAAACTTGCATGACAGATAGAACCACTTGTCTCATTTTTTCTCTGCTCTTTTTCACACATAAGAAGATGAATGTCTGCAAGGTGAGTTCCTTGGTAATAATTGTGTTTTGCTAAGAATGATGATGCTCAAGTACAGTAACTTTTGAGAAACTGGTACAAGAAGTTTGTGGTCAGACTTATGCAGCAGCTATGTAGTCAAACTTTCCACACAGCATTGCAATTCACTTTGTATACAATATGTATCTGATTGAAGGGAGTATAAAAGTGGATACAGTTAAATAAAATTTACTTTTGAGTACTCGAATTGAAAGCTGCAGAACATTCATATAACATCATGTAGGTATCCTCAGAAAAACACGTTTTCCCCTTGAATTATTCAAAAGTTGTTACAGGAAACAAAAACAAAATCTATAATGGATGAAAAGAGTAAGATAAATAATAGAAGGATACTGTTAAAATCACCAATGAGAAAAGAAAACAATCCAATAAGTTGGTGAAAAGCAACCTACCTGAAGAAGAATGTGCAATAGGTATATGAGTCCGTCATGCTTCTGAAAACAACAATTGTTGTTGTCATGGGCCAGTTTAACATTATACACATATTGTCCTGCAGTCAAGGATGGATAAGTGAAAGGAAGTAATTTTGTGCAAACCAAAAAGCTTATGATGGTTGTTTGAATCTGCAAAAGAAAAGTTACGAGAACAATAAAGAACAAGCACAAAAGCCAAAATGCAAATGAACAAGAATTTTAGGGGACATGACATTTTTTGCAGAAAGTCACGAAATGGATAATGAGTTTGGGCTATCATATTTCCTTCACTAATGCAGAAGGGATGCCAACCTAAACATGTTTGATGACTTCCAGAAAATATATTCAAAGAAAGGTCATGGTTAAGAGGAGATAAATTCGGTTGATTAGATCAGCCCTGGCCAAAGGAGATTTGACTTATTGTGCCAAGGTCAAATTTTGAGAATCAGAAGTAAAGTATGAAAGAATTAGGTTATAGAGAAAGATAAACCTAAGCTACAACACTGGATTGTAGTTTGGAGGTGTACATGTGCACCAAACCACGATTAAGAAGCTTAATCTGTAAAGTGAAGAATATCCGCAAAATTAACATGACAGTAAAAACTTGTTAATAGGAGAGAAAATTTAACGTGAAATAGGTGGTTTATAGCAGTGTGAAAAATGGGAAGAATTTTAACTTCACTTGGGGACTATTTAGGAATTTGGGGGGAAAAAAAAGAAAGAACATAGTAAGAACAGCATGGACTCCGCCACCAGTATTTTTTAAGTCATGTGAACTTGAGAATGCCAGAAAGCCAGCAGGAGGATAAGTAACTGAGCCATACCTTTTGAACAGACAGCAAGAAGAAGAATAATGGGTCTATAAAGACAGCCAGCAAGCAAGAAATGACAAAAAATTTATTCCACCGCTGGACAGCTTTAGCATGAGGATTCATAACACGAGGGATGTGGGCATTGACATAAGAGAAGAACCTCCTTGCCCAACCTTTGGCATCCCATAAAGAGCATTGTGAAACTGCAAGTAAAAGTTAAGCAGAGAAACTTCTTTACTTAGAAGAGGTGAATTCACATATCCTCCTATCAGATATAGCATAATGCATATAAAATGTGCTCCAAAGAAAAGCATCTTGATAGTGAAGTCAATCTCAGATCGTCGTTGTACCTCTTGAAATCATTGTCACCAGAACAGCCAAGTCCGACAATATTAAAAAGTTCTGCTTACTGCTTAGAGATAGAGTCATCACCTACGTGATACTGCGACCAACTAATCTGAAATCTTAGGCAGAGTTTTCTTAGGCGTTAAACAAATCAAAAAGCTCTTTATAAATTTCCAGCCAATAAAGAAAATAGAGTATGAAATCGGCAAGATCTAGATGTACGTTACCATGTTCATAACTAGACAGAAGACATCTTTTCATTAGAATGACAAGTACGAGCATGTAAATGAATAGAAATCAGCAATAAAATCACAAATAAGTAGCTAAAATGGTGATCATATGACTGCCACAAATAACACACTGTTGAAAACTAATACTAGGAAAAACGATGTCTAGTTCCTGACAACAGAAAAAAAAAAAATTCAGCCAAAAATGAAACGACAGCAGTAACATGAAAAAGCAAATAGATTGAGTAATCACAGAATACAATAGTAAAACAAAAAATTGCTAAGGGAGAAGTGACTGTGATCAGAAAGTGGGAGGACAAAACTTGCAATCTCTCATTTTCTACAAATGACGGTTAAAACTGACAATTTCCAGCATTCAGCATCAAAGGACACACTGCAAGTATGGTATATACCTTGGGATCAAATATACTTGAACTTTGAAACTCGTATGTTGTGCTCTTTTATTATAATATGATGGACAAGTTGTGCAGTAGGGGTCATCGCACATCCCCAGTTGCCCAGACCTCAGTAAATGCTCATTTTTAGCAGCATAGTGGTCATCAGTGGAGTCTAGGCGATCCTTTATACCAAAGGAAGGGAATTTTTCTTGCATATATTGTGACTCCACTGCCTTGCTTCCAGGCAAACCGTGGTTACGCCTGAAGGTCTTTTCAGATCCGTGACTGGCGTATAAAGGGCCACTCATTTGTGAGAAAGGCGTCCTCTTTTCACTCCTTAAAGGTCCAGTATAACCTACTAGATTAGGTATATGTTCATGCGGCTCCATGGAGCTCGTAGGGATGGAAATCGATGCGCTCCGGGTCCTAGATACCAATGACTGTAGTCGAGAGCTGTTAGAATCATCTGATGATAGGTGTTGCTGCATTTCCAACAGCATTGGTACTTCATCTCTTTCGTTATCAGGCATTTTACATAGTAAATCTGCAGAAGGAAACATTTAATCAGGATATACATACAGTAAAGCAATCTTGCGGACTATGTTTCACTAAACTAAACATGTGACGGAGAATGTACAACAACTAAATCAAAATCTATTTTTCCTGTCAGAACAAATTCAGATTAGTAAGGGAAACTGAGGAAGTTCCATAACAGAACTTCTCTTTCAATCTAACGATTTTGCAGTTTTATTCCTCCAATAGTAATGCTTCTTTGGAAACTTCATGCTATTAGCACGATCAAGACCACACCCGCCAGCTGATCAAAGACCGGGCAACGAAAGTGAAGGGAATCAACTCCACAAAATACCCGCCCTCATGTTAAGACCCCAATGCTAGAAGGTACATAAAAGGAAGAAAAAAACGCAGAAAATTCTGGTGGGCACCGGATACAGATTGACTAAAACCACAGAGGAGACACAAGAACCCGAAAAATTCGAGTTGTATACTTAATTCTTCGCTAAAAACTACCGATCACTCGTCACGTGCTGTTAAATACGTTTTCACTGCTTTTCATAAGCAATGCACATACAAGAACACGAGCATTGACCGCAGAGTTCATCAACCGAGACAAGCATCCACACAGAGAAGCAGCGAAAAAGAACGCATTTCGACAAATTCACACGGCGGATACGCACAACTCGAGCACAAGACACCAACTTCGCCGCCCGAAAGACCGATCAGTTCTCGAAGCGACGAAGCAGGAACAAGTAGCTAGAGTGTCGAACCTGTTGCTGTCACCGGGTCGCGGCAGCGAGAGGAGAGAGCGCGTGAGCTCGAGAATTGAAGTCTCCGGCCCGAAGGAGGCTCGTCTAAATACTCTCTGGTTCTGTGGTCCTACGCCAAAGAAGAAGATGAAGACGCGTGGGAATCGACGGAGGGAGGAAAACAAGACGGAGCAATGGAAATGGAGGGGGAGTCGAGGATTCTCTTGTTTCTAGCTACGGAGACCAGTGCAGTGCAGGCGAGTTGATGGCGAACAAGAAGAACCACGAGCGTTGACTGCGGGCAACAGTCGCAAGAGACTCTGTTTTTTTATTTTCTTATTTTTGTATTATTTTTCCAACAGGTGAAAGGAAAAAAAAAAAAACTCTTGGCTGGAAAGGAAAAGGACCGGATTCTTTATCGCGTCATGGGGACGACGTACTGCAAATATATCGAAACTAAAACTCACCTGCCAAATCTACGCTTAAAAAAAATTAAATAATCATCAAAAAAAATTATTTTTATCTGATAAATCAATTTAATAGATGAGTCATGATATTTTTGGCGGATGTTGTAATTATTTGCCATCACATAAATAAGTATCAGACACGTCAATTTAATGGTTAAGATTCAGAATTAATTGATATTATTTATGATTCTTATTTATTTACTTTTTTTCTGGTATTACTTTTTCTTTTTTTGGGGTTGAATTTTTGGCATTTCTTTTTTTTTTTGGGTCAAACTTTTTTTTTTTGGCATTACTTGAGTTGGCAGCTTTCGTAGGCAGCTGCCCGGACGGGCTTTGAGAGGATCCTGGGAGGATCCGACAAAGGCCTAACCCAAGAAAAACGCCTTTTGCTTTCTCATTCGCTTTTACTTAAATTTATTTATTTTATTCAGATGGTGTTTTTCTTTTATTGTAAAAGACATTCATCGCTGTAACCACATTGTTTATATTAAGGGAAAAATGGAAAAAGGATGGTGGTGGATCTAAAAAATCGCCGTTCGTCGTTGCCTTGTTGGCGCGCACGTGGCCTGACACGTGTCAGAAGCTAGGGGAAACGAAAGAATAGTTAAACGCGGTGAGTGGGGGGACTTGTAAGCTGGCGGTCAAAAGCTCCCTTCGTACACGTTACGGGTAGAATTACTACTGTTATCCAGGAAACACCAACACTGTACGAGGGCCAACATATTGTATCCGACACTTTTCGACACTCTTCCAATTCTTTCCGACATACGATCTATACGTAGTCAATGCTCCAAACACGCCGACGACACTGAAGTCCAGCATCCCGATACGCTATTTCGATACTTACGGTGTCAATTTTAAATACTTTTAATAAATTATGAATCAAAATGTAAATTTATAAAAACATATATCTAAGTCAAATTAATATACTCGGTCAATCCAAAAAACGCCTACTCGTGAATTCCTAACAAAAAAATATAATAATGTATATATAAAATAATAAATATATGCATTCAACACATAACGTATCCTAACGTGTCGAAATTCTCTTCTTCTTTTTTTAGAAATAACGTGTCAGGCGTCGCGTCGCGTCGCGTGTTAGTATTGGTGTTATTTAGACTATTATACGGGATTGAGATACTGTGTTATAACACTCCTACGGACTCGCAAAACCTGTGGTTATCTAGAAAAGTAAAATACATGAAGTTTGACCTAGTCCTTGTGAAATTGGTACGACACTTGGATGATATAGGCTAGCAAACCACCGAAAGTAAACCGCGTAGTTCCACTGATCTTGTCCAGCCCGCGGGGCTTTGCTGGATGACCGAGTTCGAATTGATCGTCCGGACGACGTGTGAGGTCCGCATAGGGAGATCCACGAGATATGGATGGGACAGCTGAGATGGATCCGATCGAGCGAATTCGAAAAAATTGACGTCCCCAACTTGCAAGACTTCTTCTTTCGTGGGTCAAAGGGATTCGAAGGTGACGTGTAAATTGCGCTCCGGTTGTGCTCGGTCCAGACAAGGCGTCCCCAACTTGCGAGACGCCGATGTTATTTGTGTGAATATTATCCTCGGATTCACACTCATCTGTTTAATTCAGAAATAAATAAATATATATATACATACATATTAAGAAAAGACGTCAACGACGATAATAATAAGTGGGATCGACGTAAACGTGACGTCGGTTACATTTGTAATTTCAGAGCCCGGACTGAGACCGCAAACAACAGGAGACATTAGTTCGATCCCCGGACGACTGAGTCTTCAAAACCTTACGAATAATGTGGCCACACGTCCGAGACTCCAAGGGCAGGACTGTTGGGCGAACCCATTGTTGTATAATTTAATTTTTGGGTTTTTTTAGGTTAATTTCTGACGAATCTCCATGACATGATGTCCCGTTCCATCGCGCCACGTGAGTTTCGGGGAAGGCTGCAGCCATCGTGAGGTTGCAAACTCATCCCCTCGTAGGTTGGCCTTTTCTTTCGACGACCCGCCTCATGGTTGACTCGGTATTACGAGTAATTGATTTCGGGATAAATGGTTCCCACCTTAAAATTTAGAATCTAGAATCGCTCGCTAGGAACCGGTTCCGTAAATTGCTAACCGCGCTTCTCGTTCCATGGATCCATCGGAGAACCGAACTACCGGTCCAATCATTGGTCGGATCTTAACTACGGTCATACCAAACAAAAACATCAATTAAATAAGAAAATAGAATCAATCTCTAGCGATTGAAAGATGATGACTCAACTTAGGACTTTGGCAGTGCATTCTCCACGTTTGTGTTCAATATTCTTATAGCGTGAAAAACTTAAGACAATGTCTATTGTCGGCAATGGAGTTGAATATCGTAGGAAAGACAATAGCAGTTGATTAACTAATAAACGCATGTTTTCAAATGCATTTCTAATGCGCAACACATATCGCTCGTGAAAATAAGCTAGGTCTAGACTCTCTGTTTTTTTTTTTTTTAAATGGATGGATCTGGACTCTAGGCTTTGAGGGAGATTGTTTTAATTAAAAGAATATATATTTGTATTATATAAAGGAATCGATTTGGTTAGACTAGTTGGATGGTTCTCGCTCGAAACTACAAATTAAATCGGTACCATCGGTTCCAAAAAATTGAAATCGAGAATTGGACCGATACTCGCCAGTTCCAATCAAAATCAACCGGTTAGGTACGGTCCGATCCAATTTAGGTGGATCATGATTTTTTTTGCTCAACCCTACACACCATGTCCCAATTGTAGGAACAATAACACAAATGGCCTATGAACTATTCATATAATCTATGGACTACATTGAACATGTATTGAAATTTAGGAATCATATTAAACAAATTAAAGATTCGTGGATCATTTATGTCATTATCCTCCATATAGCAATTTCGCTACAGAATCGGACTTTTCTTCGCTCTTAGCCTCCCTCACAATCGACATTGAAAAGTTCCCACCTAATTTTGGGGTTCAATATGACTTGAAGATTAGAAAGCCGTGGAAAAGCGAATAGGTTCTCAAATCAAATGAAAGATTCACCCCCATTTTCTTCAAGGGAAAAAGGAAGAGAATGTCCAAAGTCCAAATTTTCCGGCAAGCCCAACCCGGAGAATAAGCAGGCCGTAGGGCCAGGGCCCAGGCCCAATTCCTGGGCATCCTTTCTTTCCTCGTTGAAGCGTATGGCGCCGCCTCCTCCTCTCTTCTTCCTTTCGGTAAATTAAAAAAAAAAAAAAAGGCTAATAGCATCTGGAGGCTTCTTTCTTGCCGCGCAAGCTCCAAACTCCAGCGCCATAGTTCTGGTATAAAATAAAGTTACTTCACAAAGAAAGGTCGGTTTATAATTTCCGAGAATCAGTTTTTGCACATCGCTGCTGGTTCTTGCTATTTGATTTCGCTCGTCTGCTTGGGATTTTGTTTATTTTTCGCAACCGTCGAAGCGGAGTTTTCGCGGATTTCGCAATGGTAAGTAGTTCAATGGCAGCCTCTTTCTTACGTTGTTTGGTTTTCAGGGGTGACTTGGGGGTGGCAATGGAGTATGACAGGATGTTCTTTCGTGTTTCGTTGATCAGGCATCGGTCGCCGCGTCGCCTTTCGTGGTGGGCGCCACCGTGGCGGCGGCGGCGTTGGGAGGGAGATACATGATCGCAGCGTGGCAGGCGTTCAAGGCGCGCCCAGCAATCCCCGCATCCGGAGATTCTACCCCGGCGGGTTCCAGCCTGTCATGACCCGCCGCGAGGCCGCCTTGATCCTAGGAGTCAGGTAAATTCTGGTTCCGGCACCGAGCTCGGGGCAATCCACGTCTAATCTGTGCCTGAAATGTTGAGCGCCGAGCAATTCCTTCACTCACGTTCTTTGTCCATCTTGTTCTAGCCTTCAACCTGCGTGACTTACGTTGGTGGATACTGTGAAATTGATGACAGGGAGCATGCGGCCATGGAGAAGATAAAGGACGCTTACAGGAGAGTAGTGGCGGCGAATCACCCGGATGCCGGCGGGAGCCAATATCTCGCTTCCAAGATCAACGAGGCCAAGGATGTGTTGATGGGAAAGACGAGAGGCTCCGGTTCTGCATTCTGAATTGGCAGCTGATGGATGGAGATTGAACGCTGAATGTCGAGAAGAGACTCTCCATCGCAGGATCCTGTCGTACTAAATATTCTTGTGTACCGATTTGACGATAACAATTTTGATCTTTGTTTGCATTGCATCCAGACCGCTAAAACTGGTCATAAATTAATTTCTTAATATATGATAGGCCGAATTGTTCAGTAAATTGATCTAAATATAATATAAATGTTACTTAAGTCATAGATGGCTCATACATAAGTATACTATCTACTTAGGTTTAATATATTTTTATGATTTTTTCATCCTCTCTCTTGTAATCATCACTCAATCTCACACTCGCTCACTCCGCATTCTCATCACAATTTTTATATTAGTTTTTTTAACTTGAATTAGATATTAAAGTGATTTAAAAATATGATATGAATAGAGTATGATTTGGATATGGGTCGAATTAGATATGGTTTACTAGATTTGCAATGTAATAAAAATGATTATTGAACGGTCTTAGGACAGTGGATGGGCAGTTATGGTGAACCATAGGGCAGCCTGATGGCTCCAGGAAACCGATACCCTCGTTCGTGAAAGTAGTTCATTGAAGACCTGGAGTAGTTCTCCTAGCAATACACTTTTCCACAGCTTAGCTTGGGGGCCAAATAGAAAGAGAGGAAGAAATATACACCGCATTCTGCCATGAAGTATGCAAGAACCATATACAGAACGTGGACAGTAACCATGGCTTGAGGAAAGACAAATTAGATCTGAGGATGATGATATTTCGTAAAAGCATACGCAAGTTGCCAGAACGATTTGTATGATATCAACCCATCTGGTGCAGGAAGAACTGGAACAAATACAACGACCAAGAAGCGAAGTTCTTGGGAAGAAAACTACACTTTTGATGTCAAAAGACGAAGACATTTGAAATAATATGCTTTCCATGAAGTCGAAATCACAAAAGCGGAAGAGGAAAGATGGAAGATCCACACCAATAGTAAAAGGAAAACACTAATGTATACTTCAAACAAATGGGATCAGCAGGCACCAAGGTATGGATAAGAAAATCTGATGCTGCTGAGATAAGTTCTACTTGATTTGTCCAAGGCTTCAGAGAAGCTGCAACATGTGAATATGAGGGATCTAGCACAACTCACACCTCAATCACCTACACACGCCAATATATAACACTCTTGACCAACCGGCAAAAGATAATCATGGTACAAATCCAATGTCCTTGAAGTATTCATGCTCAAGAGCACTCCTGGCTGTAATTCTTCTGCTGGGGTCCAAGCAGAGCATTTTCTGGATAAGTGGCAACATCGTTAGCTACATCGTTATCGTCAAGTAAGCCATGGAGTTCTATGTCATAATTTTTGTTCGTTCAACTTTCCATAAGAAACAAGTGAACGCAGGAAAAATAAATGTGAAATGTAGTGATAATGAGAGCTCAGAACACAAGTCATTATTCGGGAAGGGGATATGCAGGAAATGCCAAGGTTGATGAAACCACACTCGAATCATCAATTTGTTCTATCTCACTGTTTCAAATTCTCCTATCTGCAAGGATCTATTTGGCCAAAGTTACATTAGTTAGACCCTAAGCCATCCAACTCGCCTTCTGAGGTAGCCAGGTAATTGATGGAAATCATGCATAAGGACAGGAGTCAAATGTGTTGTCCACCATTCTCTTTTCTAAGCCAAGCTTGATACAGCGATATGGGTATAAGGTAGATCAAGCTGGAACAAGGAAAAAAATAGCAAATGAACGTTGAGACATGACACACGTGACAGTCATGCTGTATGTCCAAAGTTCTGTACTGGAATTGGATTCTCAATCCTATCCCTAAACCCAGCTTAATTTGAAGAGCTAGCATCCTATTGGGTTGTGTGCCCAGAGGTCTCATTTTTCTGTTCTTTTTCTTTTCCTTTCGAGGGCCATGACTTGGTGGTTCTAAGTTCAATTATACTCTTCGTTATTCCTGTCCCAGATAAGCCAACCTCCAACATAATATCTGGAGATGTTTGCTAGATGTTGATGTAGAGCTTAACTTTGTTTCCAATTAAAGATTAGACCTAAAAGCACATCAAAGAAAATTTCTAGAAAAAGCACTAGTTCCAAAGTTTCAACTTTACTTCAGTGTTATCACATAGCACACTTCAAAATGAGGTGCATAAGGGACGAGTATTTAGGATTGCAACTTACAGATAGAAGATCAATTCCAGCTGAATCTAGACCTGGAACCAAATCTTGTAGATTCTGAACGCATGGACCCAATGTTTCAATCTTGAGAAGACATTATCATGATCGAATAACAAGGTCATCAAAAGTTTAGCATAAAACGTGAGCCAATTACCTTCGAAGGCCACTTAGGAAAGGCAGACTTGAAATCTGGCAAGGCAGTTACTCCCGGCCATGTGTCCTCATTTGGCGTGCCCAATATCCTTCATAGCAGGAAGAGAAGTAACTTAGATCATTGCCGTTTTGTCTGTTTAAGTTTTGACTAGCAAGATTTATATAAACAAACGTGGATGAACAGGATCAGTTATGAATCCAGGAAAATCAATTCCAACATCCAAAGCTCAATCCAAATTTGATACAGTCAGGAGAAAATGAAATACTATCTTCAGAAGTCAGAGCGTGCTTCATTGCTGAACATTGTATATGGTGGGGTTAGTAATACTGTGGCAGCTCAAATGTTTTGTGATTGCCATTTGAAACGTGGTTCTGAAAGTTGTATATCAGCCCAAAAGAGTCAAATATATCCACAGTAAGTTTGTATATAAGACCTATAAGAATTTCAAAGATTGAAAACAAAGCCATCATCGAGCATGATATCGATAGCTTAAGTCATTGACAAATGTAACATTGCTGAACCAGAACCATTTTCGCCACTTAGTTTCATATGGACAGGCATGCAAATAGATACTTGAGATGGTCTGCAGAATCATGAATTCCTGAAATAAAACCATAATGTGTGTCTTTTTGTGGAGCAGGCATTCAGCAGAAGCCCGTACACATAACAGAATCATGGGACTGACACAGACCACATTATTAACTAAACTCTAAACGAAGAATAGGGTCAAAAGCTTGCAAAGGGAATTGCAAATCATTCTGAAAGAGTGTAGCACCTGAATATCTTGAACAGCTCATCGATTTCAGAATCTCCAGGAAATAAAGGCCGTTGGTTCACCATCTCAGCAAATATACAGCCAACTGACCAGACATCGACCGGGGTAGAATAGTGACGAGAACCAAGAAGTATTTCTGGTGCTCTGTACCATAAAGTCACCACCTAGAAAGAAAGATAGCCAATATCAATCTATAACAAACTATAAACTATTTCAGTTTAAGATGATGTAAGCAACAATCCTTTTCACACTGTCACAAGTTGAGGCATCCGAACCTTCAACAGCATTGTCTAAAGTGTTCGTAGTGCCTCGGGTTTGGATAGTCAAAAGTATCCAAAAATAAACTAATAACCTGCCCTAGATTTCAACAGGCTATGGACAACAATGGAAGGTGCTCTAAAAGCACAAAACATGCTAAGATCAGCTTTGACAACACAACTAATGTTTGCCTCTTTCCCTTTATGCAAACCCATAGTTTCCAACTTCTTGAAAATTTATGTGATTTTTCAAGCGAGGATACCTTTCTTTGATAGAGGAATTGAATTGGCAGAACCAGAACAGAAGATTCAGAAAATTCAGCAACAAGAAAGCTAACTGATTCTCATTTTGGTTTAATTATCTGACATTATTTCATACCAAACTAGCACCAGGAAAATTCTCAAAAAGGCAGAATCTCCCTACTGGGCCTTGTGCAAAAGGTAGAACCAAAGACTCCAAATAAATTAGTTATGATACTCCTGAAGTCAAAATATCAAGCTTTTTTTTTAATACCCAAAGGACATGCCTAGATTAGAACAAATATCCATCCAAAATTTAGCAGTACATAACCAAAGGATGAGAAGAATATACTAAATGTGGTAAGACATGGGACATGAGACAACCAAGACAGTACTTGACATAGGTACCTCATGTGTAAAAGTCCTAACAGGAATACCAAATGCTCTGGCAAGTCCAAAGTCAGCAAGCTTCAAGGCATTTGTACGCCGATCAATTAACAGATTCTGAGGCTTCAAATCTCGGTGGAGGACTCTATGTGAGTGACAATATGCTATTCCACGCAGTATTTGATAAAGAAACATCTGCAAAGGAAGATTGCCTTTCATCTCAAGAGAATGATCATATCTTCAAGCACAAAGGCATGAACCTCCTAGAGTAGAAGCAAACAGCTCACTCACTTTTACCAGACGTGGATCCTTGGCAAAGTCTGGAGATGAATCCATATGCTTTTTCAAATCCAAGTCCAGATACTCAAAAACTAGATACAGCCTATTCTCACTATGCACTACATCCTGTAACCTGCCATAAGCAAAAGTGCAAGTGCTCATATATGAGACCATAAGACAAAAAACTGCTAAGTATAATAGGAATAGAATCCAAATAAAAACGATTAAAAGATCAATAGGAGCAAAAATTTAAGGCTAATGCGTTTGGAAAACAATACTGGAAAACACTCATTTCGTATGCTGGGGAAATAAAATCTAGGTCAATGTAGTTATATCTGTATTACAGCGCCTAGAAGAACTAGGCTATCACCTGAGGAGTAAATGTAATCATCTTTACCTCCTAGTGAAGATTCTATGTCCCTGTTAATAAAAAAAGCCTCGACTTTGTCATTGCAAAGATGTCTTTCAAAGATACAGAAATACAGGAAAGAGACCTGACTATATTTCCGTGCTGCATTTCCTTCAAGAGAGAGATTTCTCGGATTGCAGTGCTCGGTACTCCTTCATCTTCCTGCTCCAATCGTATCTTCTTCAAAGCTATAGTTTCATTGGTGACACGATCCCGGGCCTTATACACTACACCGTACGTTCCTTCACCAATCTTCTCCACTTTCTCGTACTAAACGATCGAACAAACTTACGTCACAGACTAACCGCGGAGCAATGTACATAATTAAAAAAAAGGACACACCCTCATTTTCAAGTACCTGATCCATCCAGCCCAGGTCAAAAGGCCTTCTAGCGCAATAACTGCATTATATGAATGTTAAATTAAATGAGAACTAAAAAGCCATGATAAAAGCAGCTCCTAATACACGAGTTACCCAACCCAATGACGTGTACAGTAGAGGAAAAGAACACCTCTTCCATCTTTCAGCCCGACTCTGCTCACTCTTAAGAGACTATTAGCATCGAATTACTGTA
This sequence comes from Psidium friedrichsthalianum, assembly GCA_019149425.1. Classification (NCBI taxonomy): domain Eukaryota; kingdom Viridiplantae; phylum Streptophyta; class Magnoliopsida; order Myrtales; family Myrtaceae; genus Psidium; species Psidium friedrichsthalianum. The sequence continues at coordinate 2,323 of JAGVVM010004744.1, read as the reverse complement.
ACACCTCGTTTTCTGCAAGAAACCCATGTACTACCGAGCCAAAACCTTAATTAAGCTTTTCTTATGCATTTCAAAATGGGCAAAACACTGAGAATCGACAGGAGACGACAATCTGCACAATCTAATCACTGAAACGCTCTCGACAGCAGCTCACGCCATAGAAGCAGACAGATCGGGTCCCAGCGGCAACAGAACCCGACCCAAACACCAATCAAAACGAGGCCTGATAGCAGGACCCGCAGACGACGGAGCGAAGCAGTGATCGACCGCCGCGCATTGCGCCATTTCGAGGGGCCATTCGACCATCGCCATTGCAGTATCGAATTGCGCGTACGGATTGAGAGATTCCCGAGGAGACAGGCTTGCTCGTTCGAGAGAGCAAGTGAGGGGGTGTGACGAAGAAGAAGAAGAAGAGGTACCTGGTTGCAGAAATGGCGGGTGTTTAGCGCCAGCGCTCGCGGTGTCTTCTTCTCCCTCCGGCAGGTGTGCGTGCGTGTGCCCTTTTATTTGGTTCCTTCCTTCCAGTCGAGAGCAGAGAGGGAGAGCGAGTGCGGATTAGGCTGCGAAAAGTCAACGCTAGCCCGTCTTTTCTGCCACTATTATGTTTGACTAGATTTTGATTTTAATCACCTCCATTAACTTGATTTTTCCTCCAACTTTTATGATACTGTATGCATAGTGTATTATACATCTGTTCACCTTTGCTTGGGAAATTTTTTTTTTTCAATTTTTCCTGTTTTCAATTTCTAGAATGTGCCGACCAACTACCCAAATTTTCTTGTTTCATGCAATGCATATTTTATCGAGAGACTTTTTTTTTTTGAGTCGAAATCGAGAGGCTTTTGTGTAGTAGAGATTTCTCCAAAAAGATCGTGATGGAATGTTTGCACAAAAAGGTCGATTAAGTTTTAATTTAAATTGATGTCCTCCTTTTATTTATATCTTAGTTTTAATGTTCACCTTTTCGTTTATATGGTTTAATTTAGTTGAATTTTATAAATGAACTTTAACCTCTCCTCTGTCTCTCTTTTTTCATTTTAAGAGATATTTTGTCAATGAGAGTAGAAAAAACGAAAGCATTGGGGACGCAGGGATAAGAAGAGCCTAAATCCACTTTTGAGCTCATGTACACATCTAATTGGAGTCACGTAAATCTCTCGCAAGAGCATGCAGGCCAAATTCAGGAGTGCGCGAACCTCACCCCGAATTTGAGCAAGGGTTGACAAGTCTAGTAAGGATCGTGCTGACGCTAGCCCTCGCCTGGGGTGATGAGGGCCAGCATCACTCAAATCTGGGCGAGAGCCTCGCTGACTCTCACCCAAATCAAATAATGATCGTTGGCTCCAAGTGAGGGTCGTCGCTTAGACCTAGGCACCCTCAACCTAGATCTAGGCCCACCCCATGCTTAGGCTGGGGAGGCCTCACTCGGGCTGGCTAAGGGCCGACCCTCTAACAATAGGCACCGCCGTCTTGTTGGCAGGGCCAGGCCATTTCTTTTTTTTAGTGTTGTTATTCTTATATAAGAATTTAATTTTGTTAATTTTTAATATAATTTAAATAAGATTTGAAGAAGAAATAATAATAATAAATGTCATATAGGAGACCGAGTTAATTTCAAAATGCCACGTTGGCATTCATTAGACAAATTAAGGTGATTATGGAAAAGGAACTGGATTGATCAAACCATTGAATATCGATCGGTTTCCCAACCATAGCTTTGTCACGTAGTGACCCTTGCTCAATTCTTATTTCTTCATGTGAAACTTGTTGATATGAGATTTAGTGAAACTACTGTCAATTGTTCTAAAAGCTCAATCTATTAAATGAATGCGTGGTTTAACATTTAAACATTCTATATTCTCCCTCACATTTAGTCGGGTCTTTTTTTGTCTAGAACTAAGCGTTGATATATTTATAGGGGAGAGAAATGGGGTAAAGATTGAACTCAATACCTCCAGTTTTGATACCACGTGAGAAGAAAGATCTCAAAAATTAAGTTGTATATTATGTTGAGGCACAAAGCCATAATAAATAGGTACGATGAAGCTTAATCTATGGGGAAACAATTCTAGAGAATAAAAAACAACAATTCTAGATATATACAGAATTAATAAAATATTCTAAAATATATACACAATTAATAAATATTCCAGCACCCCAATCAAACTCAAGGTAGATAAACAACGAGAGTTTGGAAACGAGATACTAAAAACGTGGTGCTGTAAGAGCCTTCGTAAAATCATCGGCTAACTGATTTGCAATCCCAATAAATGGAGGAGAGATGGTTCAAGCTTGGAAACGATGACAAGAAAGAAAGATGACC